>JAUEJJ010000021.1:11630565-11652959 GCA_032164275.1 Synergus coniferae | reverse complement strand
ATCTTGAAATCCCTCAAAATTATTAGAAATCTTATAAAATTTCATAAAATCTTTAAAAATTTCACAAATTCTTTTAAAAAGCATAAAACATCTTGAATTTTCTTAAAGTTCATGGAAATTTAACGATAATATTTAAGTTACCTTAAAATTCTTTAAAAATCTTAGAAATTCGAAATTTAAAATTCCTTAAGAATCCCTTAAAACGCTTAGAAAATCATTGAAATCTCTTAATATTTCTCGAAAATCTTCGAAATCGCTGTTGAAATCTCTTCAAATTCTTAAAAGCGTCCTAAAATTCTTCAAAATTTCAAAAAAATTTTTAATTCCTTAAAATCCCTTATAATTCCTAGAAACTTTTTAAAATATCTTAAAACTCTTCGAAATTACAGGAAGTCATTTAAAATCCCTTAAAAATCTTAAAAAAACCTTTGAAGTCTCTTAAAATCTCTCGAAAACCTTTAAAATTGCTTAAATTTTGTCTTGAAATTCTTTTTTTAAAGAAGTGGTTTAAAAAATGTCCCAAAAATCTCGCATTTAGTACATTATTGTTTCAAACCTAATTGGCTTTTGAATGATTTGAAGTTGTAAAATGGAAAAAGGAATAATCGCGCGCATGTTCGTTCTCTAGTTATAGTTATATTATTATAGTCCTATATAAGAATTATATTGTAAAAGTGTTCATTAGAACACTTGACAATTTGATCCAAGATTCAAATGGTCAATCAAGTTATAATTACGTTACGTATAACATGTCTCGTATAATGATCCGAAGGCAGGTTGATAGACCACAGAGGAGTTCTATCCACGGTGACAAGTCGGACTGATCCTAATCCTCAGTTGGGTAGGGATCGTGCCTATCAGCGACCACCGGTCAGCAGGGATGACGATGGACTTTAATGATCGAGCTGGGGGATCCCGTTCTATGAACAAACATCACGTATCCCAAAATACGCGAACGTGACTGTAACGCCAATGCTCATCTCTTTGCCAAGCGATACCAGAGTTGTTCGTTTTCCCCCTCGCAACTCCCTCCCATCATTGGTGAGGAAGAGTTCAAAATAAATCAAAAACAGGTCAGTCTGCCACAGTATCGTCCTGGAATGAAAAAAGGCTGAAAAATGCTGCCAGTTGAGGCTCATCTTTTGTATGCGGGGTGCGTCTCACATCGGTCGTGGATGTTGTCTGCAAGGGCTGAGAAAAAGGTTCTAGGGTTTCTCACAGATTGGAATAAGGATAAAAGGCGAAACCGAGGAAGCTACTTTACCCAAATCGCTCAGGCGATCGGCTGAATCGCCACGATGTTCTGGGGCGTCTGCTTTAAATGAGAAAGCACACCAAAAGAAATACGATGTTCTCCATTGTAAACACAAGTCTTCGGGTCTTGAAAGTAAAAAAAGTGTTTTCTTCAATTTTCCGAATTCTGGACACAGTCCAGTACTTTTTCAGACATTTTTTTTTTCGTCTAGGAGAAATTTACTCGCGGAATAACAAAAATCACGAGACCCTTGAGGCTTTAAAAGAAAAGTACAACGTAAAGTACTGGAAGGATGCATTTGGCCTCAGAAGCCACTTGCAAGCTTCATTGAACCCTTTTCAATTTCTGGACCCTTTCGTCCGGAAAAGGCATCGTAGCTCAGAGACGTTCTGGTCTAAAATGAATTCTAAAAAGTCCCTAGTGTAAGCACCAATTCTACTTTTATGATGCATCAAGATTTTATGACGAAACACTAGAGTGCATTCTCCAAGGACGGAGAATTCTGTATAAAATTGGAGGTAAGACTTTGAATCTTGAATGTTGATTATTTTAAAATTCTTAACGAGAAGATGTATCTCCATTCTCCAGCAATGGGTCACGTAAGTTTCTATCTAGAGTGGATGGGCGGAGTAACTCTGAAGTGGTGGCACGCTTGCTCTTCCCATCCTCCGTCTTTTTGTGCGTCTATTGCAACAGTTGGCCCCTTTAAAGCACCAAGAGACTGGAGAGACTCTTTAACTCTTTTTCATAAGCTGCATACAATTTTCATTCGTTTTATTTCGCCAATATATTATTTTCAACTGGACACTTCTTTTTAAATTGCCACCTCTCGCCAAGAGGATCAGGTGTACTTTAGAGCGAGAGAAACTACTCGCTTTCAAATACTGCCCAGTTCGCTCGAATTTCAATGGGAAACTGGCACCCAACGATCAGCAGCGTTCTCGCCTTGGTTACGCTCTCAAGCCAATGAAATAAATTTCCCAGATAGGTTCTCATTCTAAAGAAGGGAAGAAAGGAAAGTGTAAAAGGGCGAATACGCTTCAAGAAGTGGCGTGGGTGTGAGATAGTTTTAAGACTTGTAAAGGAACATGTTGATAAATCCGTTTTTGACCTCTGTTGATGCCCCCTCTCCTTAGAAGAAAAGGTAAAGTAAAGTATTGAAGAACCCATAAAATTCTCGTGAGGTTGTAAGTTGTTCTCTAAAAAAAACGTAAGAAAATCAAATGCAGGCGCATAATTTTTAGCATAAAGCATTGGGTTTGTTTTCTCTCCACTTTTGAATTCATGAATTACGAGTCTAGCGGTTGAAGGTATACGAGATGATGTAAAACTCATTTCTGTAGCGCAGAACAGAGTGAACATGTTCGCTTTTTATAAAGAAAAAAACTGATTCAATTACACAGGGAATGAAAAGGCAAAAGAGAAGGAGGAAGAGCCGCGGGCGCAATGGCGCGTTTACACGCGGCATTCACCGTTAATGCAGCACTCCAGAGCCAAAGAATGAAAAAACTCGGCTTGGCAAACGAAAATCGTCGTCGACGTCAATGTCTGCTTCGACATTGTCACTGATGTTACAAACGTAGAGTTTTCCTTCAACGATTCAATTCCCAGATTCCTGCAGAAGAATCTTATTGTTTGTTCGCTTATCTGACTCTCCTATTTTGCCTCTTTTGAGAAACGAAAGTTCTTTGCGTCAACAGAGACGAATAAATCAGGTGGATATCTTTTAAATCTTGAAGTTTTCACTTAACTCGGAAAAATGCACAATCGAAGGTTAGATTTTTAGCGAATTAGTTCCTGTCTACCAATATGAAAAAAGTTCCTTTTTTTAGGGAGATAAAGTAGCTCGTTTTTCTGATTTTATAGATCGACAAAGACCAAATAAAAAAAAAGGATTAGTTTTATTAGGTGCTTTGAGGCGAGTGGATTTAACGTCTCATAGAGTCTACTCGTCCATTTAGACGAACTCTTAAAGGTTCTCCAGGCTTATTGAGAAAGAGCTTTCCTCTGATAGGATTTAAATTTAGAGTTATTTTTATTGTGACCATATTATCAACTTTCTTGAAACACTATTAGCTTTGTAGGTATCGAAATTCATTACAAAAATCAAGTAATGGTTGATTTAAAACATTGATTATCAAATATCTGATGAAGATAAGTTCTGGTAAACAAGTTATTCCTGCTGATGCCTCATTTAGGTATATATTCTATGTAGATAAGGTGGGTAAAACAATATTTTCGAGGCTGGCACTTTGCCAGGTGCTGGCGGCATGGCGAAGATTAGCAGCAACCTTGGTAACGACCTTATGAAACACCATATACTCATGCTCGTTGGTTAGGTCTCAGCGAAAATATTACCCCTTGGAAATTGAAAGATACGTCGGAGGCGTGCCGCTCTTTTCCTTCTCTGGTCCTGCGAAGGATGCAATTACTGTGGAGCGTAAACGCTGCATTTCCGTTATAATTAAACTGCTTTCGGGAATCTACTCACTTAAATTTTTATATGTACATTCTTATCAAATGAGAAGGTATTGCTTTTGTTTTAGTTACATTATTTCTATGGTTTTATGATTTTCACAGATCTTAAGTTTACTTAATGCAAAATATATCTTATTATATAGTATGTTTGAAAGAAGGAACTAATTTACTTTCCTTATTTTATTAATTCGCGTTAAAAAACCGCCCTGAATGGACTATAATGAAATTATTTTTCAATTTACTGCCTTTTGTTGTGTGCGAACCTGAATTGAAATATGTTTGGGAACTTGACCGTGATTCAAAGCACCCCATGGGGTCCTAAATTAACCAGCAATAATAAAGTCAGGATTCAATAAACCAAACGGAAAGTATTGCGTGGACAATTAATAGTATTCGAATATTAATATAAGAAAAATACAAAATTAAATAATTTCATTTTAGGGACTTAATGTTACTTCTTGGGATATTAAGATTTATTATTATAATTAATAATTACAATATTGTATTATTATTATTGTTATTATGTAATTCTATTAAAATAATATTTAAAAATATGATATTGGAGTCATAATATTTAGATAAGATTATCGAGACAAGAAATAACATTCATTTTTCCTCTCAAAGTTTGCAAAACTCTTCTTAAAAGCTGGAGATTTTAATGCTGGATCGCTAAATACCCAGCGGAACATTAACATGCTTGAAATCATTCCTTATTATTCTAAAAAATGGTATTTTTCTCTATTTTATAATAACATTTCTCTCTTCTTTCCATCTACTTATTTCTTTCCAGAAGATTCTTTTCTTGAAGGATTTTCTTTATTCTCAGAAGCTTTTTTCCATTTTCTTTGCCTTGAGCAGAAATGGACCCCTTTTCATGAAAGCGACGTGGTCTGTTGCTTTCTGGGTAGTTCGGGATAATTATCATCCGACAAACTACGTCTCCACGGTTTCCTTCAGTAATGTAGCGACATTATGGGTAGGTAGTTGGGCCGATCCCGAGTTGGTGAGACGAGCACTAGAAACGATTCGGCGTGTGCAATGGGTTGTAACGTTTCGTACAGCAACTGGATGGAGAAATTTAGGCTTGGACGTCTGCCAAGCTTCGTCTTACTTTACTCGACTTGGCTAAAAGCAAAGTACATACATGTTCAAGAAATATATTGACGTGATCGCAAAACTTGTCCTTGTGTCACTAAAAACCTCACACAACACCAAAACTTCACCCTCAATGTTATCTCTCCATTTTAAATTTCATTCCAGATCGAAAAGCATAACTCACTATATTTCTTCTTGGGAAAACTTGTGATTTCATACCTTAACATTAATTATTAACTTTGAACTTTCTTGGGTTCGAAATCAATAAAGCTTCATCAATGTCTAAACTTATCAAGTCTTCTTTCATCATTAGACATTTTCTCGTTCATGTGGGCAGTTTCCCTCTCTCAAATTATCAACCGCCAATAAAGAAGGGTCAAAAAAGCGCTTAATTTCTCAAGTACGTTGTACCGTCAATGTGTAAGTGGAAGAAAGAAACAGGGCAGAACTAATCCGCTGTATCTTGGTTTAAGCTGGGTTAAGAATGCCCTCTGGTCACTAACGTCAAGCACAGATCCCGAGAAACGGACCCTTCTTTACTCCCCAAGTTACACGGACTACAGGGAAACACAACCCACCCCTTCCGACGAGCAAAGTCGTTTCTTCTGCTTTACGGTTTTAATAAATCTCCACGGGGTAATTCGCGGCGGGCGGGAGCAGACATTAAATCCACCATACCCTGCATTCAACCCCGATCGTATACAGTGCAGCATCCTGGAGGCGGGCAGCTTGATCCGGCCAAATTAACGGCAAAAATTAGAAAGGATTCACAGGATTCATTATTACCATGTTTACGAACTTTTATTATATTATTTATTAAATTCCACGATAAAGAAACAGAGCATTCGGCTCGCTTGCGCCTACGTCTACGGCGCGGGCGAGGAGAAAGAAAAAGGCGTAGTCAGTAGTACAGGTAAATATATGATCAGCCAATGTGATGCAGTACATTATACAAATAATCAGTAGTAATATGTACTGCTGAGCTCACCAAAAAATCATTATTTTACGCAAACAATCTTCGTAAATTGGATTTTTGTGGAAGAAATCCTTTTAATCTCAAATTCATTCACCAAAGTGGATCTCGTTGGGAAAATATTTATCGAACATGGTAAAATAATGGTCGGGTGAAATTTGAAGAAAGATTAGCTTTCTAAATGGAACACAAATTAAATTTACTTAATTCTAATAAATATACTCCTCTTGAAGGTCTTCATTAATAATATGATAATAATTTATTGATATTATAAAAGATACAAATTTATTCACTGATTCTTTTATTAACCTTGAATTATTATTTTGTTACAGGTAAGTGCCCATTCTGCTGATGAAAACAGTTTAATTTATTGATTGTGATCACGTAAGTAACCAAACTGTAAAATTTCTCCTCAGTTCTTTATTCCTAAAAATTATTTTATAAATCTAAACAAAATTACTTACACAGTTGTCAAAAAATTTTACCTGCGATCATAAATGCAGGATGCTCCTTTTTTCAAAATGAATTCGTTATCACTTTCAAATCTGTGAAAAAGTATTTCATTCCTTTGGTTTAGCACTCAATCTAGATGAAATCCGGTTCTTCTCAGTTCTGATGTCATTTACATAAAAGCGGAATTTCATTATTATCGGAAGCCTTGGGAGCAAGCTCGCCTCTACGAGCAATGCATTATAAAAATTACCCTCGGCATACCAGTTTCAATCGCGTCATAATAATAAACATAATATACCTCGTTACTAAAATCGGTATACGGCGAATTCGTTGTTATCTCGAAAGCAATTTACCGTGTATCGAGAGGCACTCTCAGGAACACCGGCCTCGCATAGTATCTTACGGAATAGGTAATATCTTGATCTTGCGAGGGTTCCTGCCTTCCTGGCAACATAATAAAGGCCTGCTCCACCTCCTTTTCCTCCTTCTCCTCTTCTAATTCATCCTCCTCTCTCCACTTCAAAGCAAGAATAGATATCTCTCATTTCATTCGATCATATTTCATTATACAATTCGAAGCCTTCTCCGAATATAACTCCACCAAATTTGAATCATTATACTCGAGGGTTGTCGCAGGTGCAGATTGGGAAAAATAAAATGAAGACAATCTTGAGACGATAACTCCATCTGACATCTTATGAATTCAGATGAAATCAGTCAGTTATCGTAAAATTTTTCAATTCTGATTCACCTTCGAAGGTGAATCAGAATTAAATCAAACGTTCTTTTCATGAGAAATCTTTCTCTAAATAATAAAAAAAATAATTCATTTACTCTGAAACAGTAAAGATTATCCAAAATATTATTTCTGATAGGGGCACGTAAATCGAAGACTATACTGAAACGATAATAACTCGATCCGACGTCTTGAGGCGAAATTTCGATAGTGTAGTGCGCTGATACTAAAGGAGAATCAGTTTCAATCTAGGTAGCATTTCGCGCAAACTAAACACCCGTGACAGAAACCATTACTGGCCCTTTCCTCCACTCGGAACCCAGGGAAGAAATTTCCATTTGAATTAGGGATACTCCATGCGTGGGCATTACTAGCTGGCTGCTTGGTTCTCACTTGTGAAATCGCTTCGTCCCTTCGGGCGGATTCAAATTTTCGATTGAAATGTAAAAATTCAGAAAACATCGAATTTTTTAGATCTCACCAACACGCATACGAAATCGCGCCAACTAAATTGTATCTATCTCTAAAAGTGCTCTTTAAGTTTCCAAAAATGTATCGTTTTGCATTCTTGATTCTGTAAATTAAATTACGACATTTAGTTTTAATAAAGAATTGCATAAAATAATGAAACTGATGAAAATTAAGAATCTTCCTGTAAGTGTAAGGAAATATGGACATCAGGCATTCACCTCGTATATGATTAGACAGTCTGGCTGTGCATAGTGAATGCGGTCCTGTAGGTAGAACTTGGGAATGAATTATGTAAGGCAAAGTACTTCATTCATCTTGCTCTTGTTATTTGGTCGCTGCAGTTAAACTCCATGTATTACCGTCTTTGAAATATCACCTGCAATTTTTAAAGCGAACGTGCTGTCTACCTTCCTCCAGTCTCCATTCTTAAAATCTCCCTATTCTTCGATCATTTTAGAACTCACCAATCCAACCACACTTTGACCATTACCCATCAAATTTACATTTTAATCGATCGGCTATAACTACAGAGTTGGTTTTACGGGCTATCCATAAATATATTTCCAAAAACATTCAATTATTCTTTCCACATTAAATTGTTTATTTAAAAATGTAAAATGATTCACTCTGGAAATATATATTTATGAATACCCGATATATATTTTATACATAGAAAGAGCACAAATACTCTGGAGTTACGTTACATTAATTTTCAGTATAGAGTTTTGAGAGCAAGCACTTATTATTATTAAAACAGAAAAATAAGAGAGCATAGAGCAATTATTTTTAACATTCGTATTTTCCGAAATATTATGTCTCGTTGAGGTTGACCTTTCCAGTTGCTGACCCAGATGAGAGGGCAGAGGTATTTTGAATCCCCGAAGTTGTTACACAATCTCTGCTTACGATTCTGTAAACGAGCTTGCCTGTAACCCTACTAGGAAAATATATCCGCCGTGGGCTACTAGTTTTAATTAAATCCGCGGTGGTCGGTTCCGCTACAGCGGTATTCCGCACAAGTGTAAATAGCTATCCATGCAGCATCGGAATTAGCCAGACACGCCATTTCAGCCTTCACATCACTCATCCGCGATTAATTACAGTACCAATTCAACCATTTCGAATAAGAGACTGTTTATATCCTTACTCGGACCATATTTGCCGTAAAGAACCCGCTTACATTAATCCGTACCCACAGCCTACAAAATTGAGCTATAAAAGCTAGAAATTGTGTTGAGACTGAAGTTTGCAACGTTTGCAATAAACGAGAAATTTTTCTTTTTTCTAAAACTTACAAAATCCAAAATTTTCTGCTGAAAAGTAGTTGTATACAACCTAAAAAGTGGTCCATCAAAGTTTCAACCCCATCGCGAATTTGGAACTCACCCTACTTCATCCCTTAAAATTAAAAGTTCACCAAATTTACCCTAATTCGTGCGGTCAAAATTTTATTACTAATAATAATTCTTTTGAATACTAAAAAACACCCCAAAAATTTTTATCCCCCTAGCTCGTTTGGAACTCACCCCATATCATCCCTTATTACTGATAATAAGTCTTTTCAATGCTAAAAGACATCCCAAAAAGTTTCATCCCTGCCGCTCATTCGGAACTTACCTCATATTCACTAAAAACTTAGCTTTAAGGAATAACATGGGGGTGAGTTCCAAATGAGCGGGAGGAATGAAACTCTTTGAGATGTCTTTTTGCATTGAAAAAACTTATTATGAGTACAAAATTTTTCACCTAACGAATTAAGGTGATTTTGGTGAATTTTTAAGTTCTAAGGGATGAAGTAGGGTGAGTTACAAATGAAATCCTGACTAAAGCATCGTCAGAACCCCATTTTAAAAAAAGCTAAATGGGGTAATTTCTGCACGGGATGAAGATGATAGTCTGGACAAGAAGATATAATTTTGGTTCCTCTTCGATTAGAGCTAGTGTAATACAGGCACGTGTTGAGCATGTTCCACGAGTAAAATCTTGGCTGAGGTCGGCTAACAGGGTAGTCTGATGTCGGTGAGCTTGTGTAACGTTTACCGGATGAACAGATTCTACCAGCATCTGTTTACCGGACCACCGAGTTCTTCCTTGCCGTTGACTCTCACGTTGTCGTTCTCCCTTCTCATCCACCCTTATCTTCTGTCCGTTATTCCTATACCCTCTTTTCTCTAAAAAAAAACTTCTTATGTCATATCATGTATGATGGCTTTCATTCATATTCCACGCCTTGATAGGCATTGATCTCAGATGGAAAAATTCCACTTTTTCAGAAATCTTTAGAAACGTGAAAAAGTTAATAAGTTCGAAGCAACCAAGTCAACGAAATTTTCGTCCTTGTGACCTTGACTGGCGACCCTTTTCCACTCTTTCGAATTCGTTCTCCAGTTGTAGTGACAAGGATGAACAAGCAGATCTCGATCGACTGAGACAGATGAAGGAAGTCCAAGAAGTCAGCTCCCTAAAGAATCGGACAACCCAATTACCTCCATGAGCTTCGATAGACCCTTGCTGATCGAGGGTGGTCTAAAAACTTTCTTACGCCGAAGAGCATAACTTGATAAATTGAATGTAATGCAGCGAACGAACCGAATCCCATTTTATCGAAATTTTAGATTGGCATAATTCTATGAACGAATGATGGCAGACCAAGCGAGTTATCGGAGTTCGTTCGGTAGGGCAGAGTGAGAGAGAGGTAGAGAGAAAGAGAGAAAGAGAGAAAGGGAGGGAGAGAGAGAGAGAAAAAAAAATCGGTTCAGAGCTGGCAAATTGTAGAAGGGTAGTGGCAGTCGCTTCCGTAGAGATAATGCAGTTATTTCTTGCTCGGGCACCAGTAATTGGCTGCACGTTGGCGGTAGTGCACACCAGGCTGCTTTCGATGAGACGTTATGATGTTGTTCAAGCCAATTTCTCAGTCATGAGGATAATGGCTACTTCTGTCAAGGAATAATCCCGTTTTTTCTTGCGGGTTCAAGCGATGGAAAATTTGATAATGCTCGGCGGTATCGCTTAAGCGACCAGGACGCACTTACTGGCGCGTGACGTCTATACTTTTCCTATTTTATCAGCAGCACAGCTTCATGAGTGCTGTGTCAAGTTATTGCTAAAGCTTTCCTCATATTTCAGTTCCCCATCTCGTCCCAAGAATCCACTCACCTACTCCGTGGCGTTTAATGTTTTATGCTTTCTTTATTTCAACTCTACGTCTCAGTTTCGCTCTAATTCCAGTGGACAATTAAACTTAATTCAGTGGACAAGGCAATTCAATAGACAATTCAAGTCGGCGACTTCAAGGATAAATAAGCTTCTGAGAGGATTCGAACTCATGTTGTAGAAAATTGCAATTTTTTTAATTTTCACTCGGGAAGGTTATGGGTTATCGTAAGTGGGCCGCTCCTTTATGCCTTTAGGCGCACATATCTTTTTAAAGCGTAGGTCTGTGGGCATGGAGATAGGAATTTAATTTCCTCTCGCATAAGCCATGGCGATCCTCTTCATAAGTATTCTGAAAAGATCCCATGCGAGCAGCACGTTCCCGGCAAAGTGTTTAAAGTAACATCAAGCAGAATGGTTTCGCTTCTAGATTCTTTTAAATCTCAATAGACTAAAGTGATGTCTTTCTTGCAAAATCAATTCCATCTTTGCTGTTTCCTGACACGTTCCTAAATTACTTTACAAAAAGAACTTTAGTCGAACATTACAAATTTCACCTTTTTTTATCCTCCTTTTATTTTTTTACTTTGGATATGAGGTTTTGAAACATGTCCTTTGGACATGGTTCAAAACGAAGCGTTTGGAAAATTTCTTATGAACTCTGTGTCTTAAAACATTTTCCAAACTCAAAAGGGCAAAATTCTCTAAAGCCGTGAGTTTAAAAAAAATTCTTTGTGTTAGTGTCGAGAAAAAATCAGCTAATTCTCCTTTTTGAGAGAATTTTGCACTTAGAAGTCTATAATTGCTCTTTCCAAGTTGACTCGACAAGGTAAATCAAATTGTCACATTCTTTTTTTCGTAAGAAACTCCACAAGTTTCTCTTAAGGCTCGCTGAGCATGGAAGAATGTTTCGAAAGTGTGTAGGAATAATTTATAACTCTAAACTAAACGTGGAGCTATGATATTTTCTTCTCATTTAGGAATAAGGGTAATGGGGGCAGGAAGGTTATATATATATATATGTATGTATGTATGTATGTGTATGTATGGGTGTATATATGTATGTGTGTATGCGCCTGAGTATAATACAGCGTCTTCATCATTCTTTTAACGTATTCTATACTCGTCGCGACACATAGGCCACCAAGGGGCGGGAGATGATGTCGCTGGAGGTTGGGAAACTGCGAGAGCACGAACCAAGAGCAATGGTATCCTAACGCCCCCGCGATGTTCCTAGTTGTCTCTTCTTCTCGTAGTATTCTCTCTCGTGCGATCTATCTCATTCTCCCTTTCTTTCTCTTCACTTCTCTTTCTCCTTTCGTCATATGCCCCTTCTCATCTCCATTCCTCCACCTTTCTCTGTTTTCTCGTGAAGAGCTCGACCCGACCCATCCCAAAGAGACGAAGTCACGTCTCCAGACCGGAGTTGGTCTAATTAAATTACTTAAGCGTACGTGTATCTGGGGGTGGCTTCGGCGTGAGTGCTTTTATGTACAACTGCATGTTTCGAGTTGTCGGCGATGTCTCAGTACCGGAGTAGTTTACTCCAGCTTCGAGTCGACCTCCTCGATTCTTATTTTTCTTGTTGCATTCATTCTTGCCTTGCCTGCAAGAAACTATAGCGTGCGAGGTTTTTCGAGGTTACGAGAATACCCTGGAAAAAGAAGAGAACTCAAAACCCAACATTTACCTGTCTCCATCATGCAGATGGAAAAGTATGTTCTATCCCGTCTACAAACGTCTAAAAAAGCGCCAACTTGTGTATTTTGCTTCAATTTTAAACAGCGATTCAAATGTAATTAAGAAGGTCTTAAACTGCTTCATTACCTGGTGATGATGCACACATAATATCCTTTTACAAAGTAGTTTGTAATAGGGATATGAATGATAATTTGCAAAATTTACAATCCGCAGAATGTGAGATGTGCTTTCGCGGTTTCTCATTTTACGTGGTGTTTTTCGATTCCCCGTGGACGGCGGAACATCTGTTTGTCCACGTTGACTTTCAGGACTGAGATCCATTCTGCTCTTCCCCAGCGATAGATACAGATATAGATACAAATATAGATACATGTTCTCGTATACGTGCACGCATCCATGACTACAGCAACCAATGTAACGCCAACGGTTCCTCCGGGCGTCCCTTCAGTGTCAAGTTGCGCGTGTTTGCTATGCTTACCCAGGCATGTTTCCAACTAAACTAACCTTGCTACACCTCAGTGCACCGATATCGGAGCAAAGCATGTCGGAATCATTCATGACTATCCTTCTACCGAAAAGACATCGACGCCGCAACGTTGTGAACCTAACAACCGTTATTCGTCCGGAAGGAAGAACACGTCCACCGGAAGACAAACCAACCTCCCAAACCTCGAGGGAAATCACACCCTTCATTTAAAAAGTACCAAACTCGAGATAAAGATAAAGACGGGTTTCAAAGTGGAACGTCGTGTGAATTCGGAGTTCATGATCCCACCGCCTTTCAATTTCACGCTTTTCGCCTATCAATCGTTCGGCACTGAACAAAAGTTCACACCGTATAACATAATAAAAAAAGTATTATGATATGAGATGCATGAGAGTTGATGATAAGACAGTTGATAATATGGTCTTGACAAAGAAATGAGTTGCGCTTTCGCGAGTGGAGATGCTGCTGTAGGCGTGAGAGAGAACCACACGCGTCTCTTCTCTCTCACTTCTACAGTATCCCCTCCACTCTGCGCATCGCGGCTCATGCTCGTCCTATTTTCAACTCACTTGTGACTCTCTCTTACATTTTATTGGTTTTACAGTAAGTCAAAAACTACCACTCTGTACATTTCCTAATAAATGTCGGGAGTTCATGATCGCAGCAACTTTCAATTTCACGCTTTTCGAACATCAATCATCAATCGTCCAACGAAGAATAAAGTTCCCGATGGTATGAAAGCTTTCTGAAAAATTTGTATGCTTGGAGCGTTGAATTTGAACGCCTCGTGTATCCCTTCTTGTGTGTAATTCGTTCTGAAAGTAGTCCCAGTACAGTTGCAAAACAAGTTAAAACTCATAATTTCTGCTTGAGGGCTCCCTGAAAGACGCAATAACGTAGAGAAGCCAACTCTGACAAGAAACGAACTGCTTTGATATACTTGTAGTCGTTGCTTCGTCCACTTTGATTACCGGATAACGCTGCATCGAGGGTCACTCTTCCAACGAGGCGAATTTCTCGTTGCCGGTTCGCCGCAGTGAGCTGCGAATGCGCCCGACCATGAAGATTTTCTCTCTCAACTCGTATGTAGATTTAAAGACACTACTCCATATCTACGCCCACAATTTCCCGTGTTCGTCGAGTGACTCGGCAATTTCGCTCAATCTCACATTTTCCATGAAATGTGGCGTTTCCCGCTCGTCTTTTTCCTATAAGGCTAAAGTCTACCTATAACTTACAAAAAAAGCTCTGTGAACTACCAAATCTCAACTACTCTTATCGCTTCTTTACGTAATTTTTTTTATCTTACTTTTTTCTATCTTACTATTTGTCTGGATCAGATGTGATGTTCTCGTCAGACTGTTTTCGTTGTCAAAACAATTGTTGTTCAGTATGAATGTAATTGTTGTCATTGTTATTCTAGTAGAGCAATATTTTAAGGAATTTTATGAAATTTATTGTGATTTTAAGATATTTTATTGGATATTAAATAATTTTAAGGATTTTTAAGGGATTCAAGCAATTTTACGAAATTTAATTAGATTTTCAGCAATTTTAAGAGATTTCATGGGATTTTGAGTAATCTTAAAAGATGTAACGATATGTTGTAGAATTGTAAGTAATTTTAAAATTTTTAAGGGATTTAATGAGATTTCTTGGGATTTTGAATAATTTTAAGGAATTTCAAAGTGTTTTACGAAATTTATTGGAATATTCCGAAATTTTAAGGAACTTAAAGAAATTTCATAGGATTTGAAGTAATTTTAAGAGTTATAACAATAGAAATTAGACAAGAAATGACAAGTTTTTGTATTGCAAGAATTGAAAATTCTCAATTATTTTGTTTATTAGAAAAAGGTGTGCAAAAACGAGAAAGTAATCATAGTTGCTAGTAATTATTTTTAAAAAACTGTAAATTAAGAATTTGAAATAAATTGTTGATAACTTTTCAATTTAAACGTTTGAGTGCAAAAGCTGGCAGGCGTTCTTGCATGCGAGGTTGATAATCGGTTTTTCACATTTCAGGCCATCGAAGGTAGCGAACAATACAAATCGATGCCGTAAGTCGATTGCACGCGAATTTGACATATTGCGCGGACAGGAAAGTACCCTTTTCACGATATACCACGGGTTCGCTCCTTTGGTAAATGGATAGCAACGTGTGCTCCTCCCTATGTATTGGATTTACAACACATGACTGTATTTTCACGTACGAACACGAAGCGCGGACCCTCCAAGGGAGAATACGTGCGAGCTTAATGCAATATTTAGAGCAAACTATAGAACATAAGTACGTGGCCGTTTCCTACTACCCTTCAGTAAAAAGGGTCGAGTCACGTGCCGTACAAAATACCGAGCCCACTCATATTTTCACAGTAAGCTTTGTTCCTAGAAATAGAATATAGAGAAGAAAGCGAAAAGTTTTAGAGTTTAAATATTCAAATTGCATGATGAAAAGCTGCCAATTAAGTAAGGCAGAAAATCGAATCTTAAAAATACAGCAAACTATTATCGAATGCCAAGTCCCGCAGAGCTTATATTTTCATAGGCAGAGAATTCATGGATATCCCACTATTAAGTTCCGTTTATTCGCCGTTTATATGGATGAAATATCCAAGAGCCATTCCCAAGTCGGCCATCCGTTCAATAATAGATGTAATATTAAAGAATCAGCTGATTTTAATTATTCAATCGACAGTCGATCCACACCTAGCAATTGTATTCATTTTTCTCGTTCTCAGTCTACGGATTTTTTTCAAAAAGTTAAGAAAAGTTTGATAGTGAAAGAACAGTGGTGAAGTTGGCGGTGTCTGGTTAATTTTTCAAATTATTCGAATAAAGCAGTACCTGTTCGGCAAACTCGAATCCCCGAAGCGACAGGGACTAGCCCCGCAGTGATTGGCGATGCAAATACACACAAACCCCTCTCACTCTTTCTCTCTTCGCTGGGTTCCGTTTGAATCGGGGATCGAATGGAAGCAGAGCTTTCTGCGGCCTGCACCCAGCCCTATGAATAATGCAGACTCGATGTAATTGATCGCCCAATCGGAATGGCCTTTTATTTACCTTCCTTCGCTCGACCATCCGTTCCTTCGCTCTCGCTCGAAAGTTATTTGACATCGCTTACGAGCCCGGAATGTGTTCGCCCCCTCTTTTACGATGACGTGATACATCGCCGCCCTCGTAAGTTCTGCTCAAACGGTATACCCGGCTCGAAAAGAAAATACAAGCATATTCCTCCTCGAAACTATTCTCGATATCAAAAATCTACTTTATGTTTGTCGATATTTTTCTTATTGCTGCAATTGGTCAAAGTACCAGCATGGATGATAAAACCTGGCTTAGGTTGCCCTAGTAGAATTCTCATGTTTTATATCTACCAAAAATAATTCCTAACACTTTGTTTTTGTTGAAAAGTATCATTTTTAAGTCTTCTAATCAATATCACTCAAAATCAACTCCTAAACATAAAAAAAATCGTTATAAATCCCCTAACTTCGAGAGCTAAAATTTTATTCTTCTAAATAGTTCCATTCGATTTTGGGGGGTGATCCTAGTGTGGTCTACCACAATCCTCTAGGGTTGAAACTGCTGTGTGTTTCTTTTGACATCGAATGAAACTATTTAGCGCAAACATAATTTTGGTCTTTGCTTTTTACACAAAAATGATTTTTCGTTTACGTAAACGTTTGAAACTTCAGATTCATCATTTCTGGTAACGTTTGTGGACTAGGAAGTAAACTCTGTTTATATCGGGCAGATTACTTTGCAACATAGCGGATGATAAACACAATCTAGACTGTAGTAAAGCCGGCTGCTTTATCGGTGGTCATTTAGACAATGAAGATAATATTTCTCCCAGAGTTTCATGCTCTGTATTACTTCGACCGACCGGTGCGGTGAAATACCGGGTAGGTGCCAATAATAGTGACCGCTCATTCGGTACAAGAATAAAAAAAAATCCGCCGAAAGCGAGAAAAAAAAGAGCAATGCAAGAGTGGAGCTCAACTGACGAGAGAAAATTGGCACAGAGAAAATGGAACGGGTTAGGGATTTATTTTTCTGCGGCGAAGGAAAAATGGATTATAATAAAATGGATAGACTTTATTGTCTCCGGCTTTCTGCTCTCGTATCGATGAAGAGGGATTAAAACTGCATCTTCTACCTTCTCATGAAAAAAGAAAGAATGCCTTTCAGAACCAAGATCTCAAAGTTTTTACGGGAAGCACCATTCCGAGAAAATGTCCACTTTCAAAGTTCAGATAAGCTGGCATACGCCTTCAGACTTTCCGGAATGAAAAAAGATATTAAGATATTCTAATAAAAGATCGCGTAAAATTTCGTGAGTTATGACTCCAGCCAATAATAATAAATTTTTATAGTTTGCAAAATTACAAATTTAAATTGCAGCAAGTTTTCTAACCTTGGATAAGGATCATAATACGTTGGAGAAAGCAAATCTCTAGATTTTTAATGCCATTTTTTAAACCAGTTGTCTTTCTTTCGAAAAGAAGATTGGTTCGAATAAAAGGATCGGAATTAATCCCTCTTCAAGTGCTAATATGTCCTTCGAAATATGATCGCGGTGAGTTTCAAAGGATCTATTTCGCTCAGCTGGATCTTTATTACGACGTCAAACGAAAGCCCAGACGGAGTGTTTTCAATGAAATTCGTGATATTAATAGGTGGGGGACCTGAAAGAAGGGCGGGAAAGAAAGGAAAGAGTGAGTGAGAGAGAGAGAGAGAATGAGGATGGAAGTTCTGGCCACAGTTCTCTTATTAGGAACCAACTTTTATTCCCGGGGAAGATGCTGCCAATTACAAAAAAAAAACACGAGAAAGAAGAAGCGTTGTCTCTAGCGTTACGACTTGTCGTAAGTCGCATTTTACGACTTTATGCTACGTGTTCCTCAGCCAAGTTCCAATTCGTTGTGACTCAAACCCTGAAACGTCTTTAACGTAGAGAAACGTGGCAGGGATCTGCGAGAAGCCGTAGACACCAGCACTGACGAGATTGGCTATAAATTTATTTGCCCTTTTGGATGTGATATTGTTTTATTACAGGATAAAGTAAAAGAGCAATACCATGCCTTTGAAACGCACGTTTCGCAGCACGCAGGTCCAAAGAGATTTGGATCCTTGGAAACTAAAATAATCCACGATGAATTTTGTATGAGCCTGTCATTGGCAGAGAATTCTTAACACAATTGAAACGTGACTTAAACCCTAATGCAACTGACAGGAAAGCGGTTTAATTGAGGATGTTTGCTGACCAGTTAACTCTTCTGAACAGCCTCTCAATCGATGCGAATACAACCTCTCATACTACACAATACAAACTCTGCATACTATAGAATTTATGTCTTTTGTTGACCTATCAGAGACAGCCTCTGCTTGTCAAGATCAGATGATTACATAATCAAGTAAAACAACGAAAATGAATTGGTCATTGGAACTCCAGCCGTTTGATTGTCTTAATTCAACCTTCAGCGGGGTTCAGAATTTATTTAAAGAATTGTTTCTGAGATTCTTCAAGGTCTTCCAACTATACTATCCTAATTTAAATGAGCGAAATTTCCCTGGTTTAGATTTAGAGTATATAGGGTTATAGGCATTATTCTGAGAAAGCTGGAATAATTTTAAAGTATCTTCTGAATATTTATTCAATATATTCTAGCTTTCGCTCCTAGCTCAAGCGGATACTTAACTTCCCTCTCCAGCTGCGAAATTTAGTTTTGCATTTTACGATCCGCACATAAACGCTAACATAATTGATCTCGTGGACCCATCTGGCTTCACGTGGGAGTGCATTTTCAAGGCTTGTAATTGTTACTTTGTTCTAGATTGACGAGAATATAATGCAATTTAAATACCGTTAATATACTTATTTCCGAGAAAGAGGTAATCGATAATTATGTTTCAGTCAGAACTTTCGTTACACGTCATAACTTTGTGATACATTCAATAACTTGGAAGTGAGGATAAGTCCTGCATACTGATAGGTTCGAGACCAGTTTTACGATCCAGATAAGCTAAAGATTTTGAATCTAATTATCCGAACTGACGATAACATTTGATTGAAATTAATCTGTTTAATCCGACAATTAGACCTGCCTGACGAGCAAACGGTTTAGACTGCAGAGCAAATCGTTGCCGTTTGCTACCAACAGATGCCTGATCAAAAGCTTAATTGGATTCTGACTCGACTAATTAAACGGGGCGAGTTATCACAATCGTAACGTGTGCCCTGAGTGCCATGTTCATCTGTAGTTCTCAGCAGCTCTCTCCTCCCCCCCTCTCTCTCTTAGCTTTATCATCGATAGTTGGAACTTTGTTAATTAGGAGGAAGTTGTTAGTAATATCGGCAACTAATTGGCACCGAGGGCATAAGCTGAAAGTAGGGCTGTTAGCTAGACTCAAGCACAGAGAGGTTGCAACTTCACTTGTATCTGACAACACCCAAGCATATCTTTGTTGCCTGTTAACAAACAATCAATCTATTTTCCTCTATCTTCGTTGAATTCATATATCTGCTCGTATTCATACATCTTTATCTTCTTCTAAAACGAATAACAATTGACCTCCTTTTGTAAAAAAGGCTGGTGAACAATTTTCTGGTAATAAAGTAACGGAGACATTTAGTAGACACCTTTAGCTTACTTTCTTCGGAGTTAATTCTTAACTGTAAAATCTAACACGACAAACGTGTTAAGGTGACAGTGATAAAAAAAGCACAGTAGGACAGAAGCTTACTAGGCTAAAGGGGATGTTTTAACGGCTCCATAAATTCCAGCGGTCATCTTCCGCCTCGAAGCTCCGCAAAATGTCCTTGTAAAGAAACGAACGAGGAGATTCCATGCCATACAATTAACTCTTTAACAGTCCAGATTTTTCACATGGATAAATACGGACTCTTTCTTCAAGATTTTTTATTATCACTCCATCATCTCGAATCCGAGTTTAGAGGTAAAACAAAAAAGCTATGTGACTTTTTGGTGTTTTTTCTCTATCTTACTTTATCATCCAGGAGGAGGGGAGGGGAGAAAATGCTTACTGTTGCTTACATGAAGGAAGGGAAGAGGGGTTAAAAATCATCTCAAAAGTACTTGCGTAATACTTGAATAATCAGTTTCGAGAAATAGAAAAGAAGAAGACGAATTTTTGCAGAAACTTTGAAGGTGTATCCTTTGGTCTAAAATGATTTGCATTCAAAATTCTAATGAGAAACGAGTCTAAAGCTATTCTGCGTGGAAAAGAAGGTAATTGGCGTAAATGATGGGGTCGACTTGTGGAGAAATATAAATGGAAAAGATGTACGAGTGGTGCTATCAAGATTTAAACAAATCCGCGGCCAAAGTGACTGATCGCTCGCAACAGGTGGGGTATGTTCCAGGCAGGTGGAACACAGGGTGCGAGTTGGATTAGCGTGCCAAGAACCGCCCCCTTTCGGCCGCAACCTCAAACTCTCGTCGAGCAAGCCGATATTGTAATTGCCACTGCTACCCAAGTGGCCTAAGATTGATGAGGTGGAAGGCAAGTTAGTCGAAGCGTGGCAAATGCGAGCTGGCGGCGCTTCTGAAACCGGATAGCGAGAATATTCCTACTCCTCCCAAACCTGCACCAGCTACCAAGACAAACTACCAGACTGCTTGCTAAATAGAGTCCCGGTATTATTTCCACCAAGACTCAATCGATACGATACCAAAACAAGCAAAACTTGTTAGGCCTGTTTATTATTACAAGCCCCCGGGCTCTGACAATGTGGCCCCTCTTAGGTTTATTCAGTATCGATCCATTCAAGCCTATAATGCACTTTTTTTTTATAAGTATCGAGGTTACGTCAAAGCATTACTGTTATTTATAAACTTTTTTGTTTTTAGCGTTTTTAGCTTTAAATAATAATCAATTGATATTTTATTTATAATTATATAATTTTATAATTATTGCTTTTAATATGTTTACAATTACATTCTCTTATTGTACTCTATATGCAGGGAGGCTTAATTTTCTAGAAGCTTAAAAGAAATGTTTAACATTCTTGAAATTTTGAGAAAATTTGTTTCACAATGATTAACGGGTTTATGATAAGTATAATAAACCTATTAGATTATATTTAACACTGTGTAATGATGGATACATGAAAACGTGTTACTTGAGATGTAGATAAGAAACTCTACGATAATGAATCTCAAATGCTGATATTTTTTTCGTAATAAATATCTACTTTAATTGCAACAATACAATATGTAGGTATTACTGAATTATGGTTTAAAATATTTTTGTTTGCTTCTATGAGCGAAAATAGTACAATTTTTTATCTAATTTGAGATCCACCGACTTCGAATTAAAAATGATATTATTTATTTGTTTTAAAGTTTTCTACACTCGAGTTTACTGACTTTCGTATTCTCTCCGGCTGGATGAGGCATTATTCCGGTTTAACATTTCTTGCTGTCTGTTGCGATTACTCTCTCCTATTATTCGTCTCATTTCAAATGGTATTACTGGGATAGTTTCGTGGTTTCTTAAATTTATCATAACAGGTTGGTCATTAATAGGAGGTAATGGATAGAACATCATACCTTCATCTCTTCCAATAAGATGATTTCGCCATATGCGTGGTCTAGCGATAGGGTTATTTCGTATTATAATTCTACCATTTTCATCGAAATAAAAAGGTTGAGGAAGAGGAGGAAGAACTCTCACCTGATGAGTTCTAATCTGCGAACTTGATTCTGTAAGAATAAATAGAAATTGTTATTAATATCGCTTCCTCTTAGAGGAAGCTTTGTAGTGGTGACAAAATTCAGTTTCTAAAAAAAGGTTTTTTTGAACATATTTTAAGAGTATGTCCTGAGAAATTGTCCGGATCTGTGTATGCGTGTGTGTATATGTGTATACGTATGTTTGTATGTATGTATGTATGTACGAGTATGTCACGCTTTTCAAGATCCTGCAATATCTCGAGAATGCGTAAAGATAAATTGTTGAAATTTTGCATATTTATTCCACTATATACCAAGTTGAATTTTTTAAAAGGGTCTAACCAAATATTTAATGTGACAAGTTCTATGTATTTTTATAATTTTTGTAAAATTTATTTTTCGTCTATAACTTCTCAAATAATCAAAATTTAATGCAGATGTATGAAGAAAAAAGATTTAAATTGAAAAAAGATTTATATTGAACTGAATAATATTGATATTGAAAATTGACTGAGTTAAGATTTCTTTGTGAAAAAATCCATTTTTCCGGTTTTTGTAAGAATTTCTTTTTTCTAACGCGCACAAAAATTTTTTTCATCAATATATCCTTATCTAAACACTGAAAGGATAGGTGGAGAGTATCCAGTAATTTTCTTGAATTGAAATAACGGATACTCTCTTTGCAAGATGAAATTTTCCGGCTGGGGTCGCCTACGACCCCATATGGCGCTTCGTAAAATTATTAGATAGAATGGCGCTTTAAGGGTTAAAAAGATTTTCACGTAATTTTTAGGGATAGCAAAAGTTATTAAAAAAATCACGAAATAAATATGCATTAAGCGAGTGAAAATATAAAAGCTTCCATGTGGGCAGAATGAATGAATGAA
>JAUEJJ010000021.1:11601272-11630334 GCA_032164275.1 Synergus coniferae | reverse complement strand
AAAAAAATCACGAAATAAATATGCATTAAGCGAGTGAAAATATAAAAGCTTCCATGTGGGCAGAATGAATGAATGAATGATTCTTATTATTATTATTATTTTATAACTATTATTCTTACCAATTGAATTTAACAAAACTGTTACAATTAAGAACAGTGTGCCAGCAATAAGTCCCATTTTCACAGAATGAATAAATAATTCTTATTATTATTATTAATTATTATTCTTACCAATTGGATTTAAAAAAACTGCTACAGTTAAGAACAGTGTGCCAGCGACAATTCTCATTTTCAGTTGTTACTTTTATTCTCATTTTCAGATAAGATAAGAGTATTATTAAGGTAAGAATGTTGACAGAATAAATAAAAGTAATTCTTATTATTATTATTAATTATTATTCTTATCAATTGAGTTTAATAAAACTACTACAGTTAAGAACAGTGTGCTAGTGATAATTCTCATTTTTAGAAAATGGAAATGTTGTTTTTTACAGCATTTCAAGAAAACTAAGAAACCTAATTCAAAATCACGCCTTGGATTAATTCGGATTGAAAATTTCCTTCAGATTAGATCGGATTGAAATTGTTTGGTTCGGATACAAATTCCGGAATGATTTGGATTGATTCGGAATGAATTTCAATCCGAAACTTTCGCTAGAGATATGAACTACGAATGAAGAATAAGAACGTCTGTTTCCAATCATTCATGTCTTCTTATTTTATAAATCCAGAATCTGGGGGTAGATATGACTCAAAAAGATAACTAGATTTCTTGTGTTCGAGACAAAGTCTTGATCCTCGTGTATTTCATTCAATTGCGAATTGCATTTGTTTAAAAAGAAGCAGAAGATGCACATTTCTCTAGATGTGGAAGACTAAGCTTTGCCTAATTTATCAAAGGGAATAACGTAAACTCAGAAACGGGAGGCAGCGTCAGAATAAATTACTCTTTTTTTTAAACCTACTCGTCTTCTGTTTCAACTCAGTCTCAGCGGAACCGCAGAAAGCGAAGCGGAAGATTGTTATTACAAACATATAGGTACAGCCTCCCTTTTATCTCGGGATTCGAATTCTTCGAGACATTTGGTAAGAAAAATTCTCTTCCTTCTGGATACGATATAACGAGAATGCTCGCAGTGGCACTAGCATCGATTGTCTAAACTTATTCTTCATTTTTTCTTTTTCGAAAACTACCATAAAAACTGCGCTTCTGACATCTTTTAATTTCTTTTCCTATGATTTCAGTTTGAATTAAAAAAGAACACCCCAAATTTTACGTATTGAGTCTCAAGTTTTTAGTAGAATTTTCAAAGTCATACCCGGAATTTTATGAAAGAAATCACTTGATTCAATCAATTGAAATCAATCATTCAATTGATCAAAAATTTATCTGAATTAATTTCATCACAACATATTTTTTTCTGATTCTCTTTTGTCCAAAAATGTTATTCCAACTAAAGCACTATTATTACCAAAAGTAACAATAGGCTGTTTATAGTTTAAAACACACTCAACAAAAAAATTCGTTCATTTGAACATTCAGAACTTAAGCCACATCTGTAACTGAGAATCTGGTTTTCCTTTTATCTTGGATCTCAAATTCTTCTGGGCCTTCAGTAAGAATGACTGTTTTCCCTATTCTGTATGTAACAAAAATAGTCCACGAGGCATCGATCGACACCAGTTCTTTATTTTTTCTTTGTGAAAACTATCACGGGAACTGCCCTTGTACCAGCATTGAAGTTGCTCTGGGTCGTTGGATTGTCGAAGTGGCAAAGAGGTCGCTGGCAAAGCGATGCTTTCGAAGGGCAGGGGGTTTGAAAATAAGGGATGGCGGAGCAAAGGAAGCAGAAAACAGAGTAGTACAGTGCACTAGGGATGGGAGTGGTGCTCGTCTTTCTCTTCTGTTTCTGTTTCGCGAAAGGAGCAACCGCTATCAAATATTTGCAGCGTTTCTAACCCACAATACCTCGCTCGATAAACTCGAAAGTTTGTTTATGGCTGCCGGTTATTCCAACGTTGCTACCTTCTTCCTAGAATTTCTTGGGATTCACTCTGGAGATTCGCCACCCCGTACCTCAGTCTCCAGTGTTTCTCCCCTTTCGGTATTCAGTCTAGGCAACAGTAGAAGCGACGAGCGACGTCGATGCCAGATCCTTGTTTTCGCAACTCGGCCATCGGACTCTTTCCAGCTCATATTACGCTGGCGATTTGCGAGCTTTCCGTACTTTGATGATTCGTCGCAAGGAAAGGGGATGATTCAGTGCGGCCTAGATGCTGCCTGGCAAGTCTCCAAATCACTTCCGTCGGTCCACAAAATGTCCAAGATTGTTGTACTTACGCAGGCGTGAACAGACAAACGGGAAAAACATTCTTTCCACCACCCGCTTTGAAACAATATACGTGCTCTGCAAAAGTGGATGAAGAATCGGAATTGTAAACAACTTTCGAGAAATGAGAAGGTTTCACTTTGATTTGACTCGACTTTTTAATTGAAATTAGTTCATCTTGAAGAAATATCTTTCAATTACTTTTATAGTTTTCATTTTTGTTTGCTTCTTAGTTTGTGCATTATATTTTTAATGGAAAAGATTCCCATAAATAAGAATTCATTGAAATCATTTTGCTTAAAACTTTTCTTCGTAACATAAACATTGAATATTTTGCAGAGTTTGCTTTCATTACAATTATTGTATATTGTTTCCTCATAGAGGAAGTTTTAAAGTGGTGACAAAATCCAGTTTCTGAAAGAAGGTTTTTTTGAACATATTTCCTGAAAAATTTTCCGGATTCTTTGTGTCGAGACGAATTGATTGGTCTATATCTATATAATTAATGCATTTAATTGAAAAGTAAGGAAGTTATTTTTATTTATGATTTTGTAAAATTTATTTTTTCAACTGTAGCTTTCCTAATTATCACATTTTAAAATTGATGAGAGAAATTTTCTTGCTTTGAAACGAATCAGATGATCTAATATTAATACCATATATTTCACTAATTACTTAATGCTTGCTCTATGAGGATGCAAATCACATTTGCTTTCAGGAAGAAAAGTGCACATTGAATGAGCACAAAAGTTGATGCAACTTCACAGTTTTTTACTATTTTCAAATATTTAATAAATAGTGAATCTATGTATTCTTCTACATAATATATTTCACATGTCGCTTAGACATATGTAATTATTTAAGGCTTCTCGTTCGATCACCGAAGTTAAGCAGCACTAGCCTCGGTTATACTCGCATGGGGGCTGTCGTACTAGAGTTTATCAATTTAGCTTAGTATTTAAAATGATGACAGTTGGAGTAAATTTTGAGATATCGTGTACACCAGTTTGAAAAAAGTAGTTTCGAAAGAAAAGCATATCTCCGTCATATTTAACTTTCTTCATTCGTTATTATTTACCGTAATTCATAAAACTACCATGTACATGCGTAAAATAACAATTATTTTATATATTTAATAACTGTGCTGAAAAAAATGTTTATTTTTATACCTATTTTTCTGAGAGCCAGGGTGATGTAACCCCTTAATGGTCTTCATACAATTTTTTTAAAGATTCATCGATATATCGGTCATTACTACCCAATGGGATCTTAAAAGTATAATATAAATAAATAGATGCCACATATATTTTTTAAATCATATTTATTACATATGATATAATTTTCATGTATTTTGTACGTAGAGAAGCATATTTATTAGAAACTTAAAACGAATATTAATATTCTTTCAATGTGAAGAAGATATTTTTCACAATGATTATCGGATTTATGACAATCAAACATCATATAAATAAATCAACCTCATGGACTACATTTTTTAACCTTCGTCCAAAAATGGGTACATAAAAATGTGTCACGTGAGTTCTAGATAAGAAATTTTATGACAAACACAAGGTCTACGATAATGAATCATAAATAGTTAACCATTTTTTTACGTAATTTTCGATAGCTTGCAACGTTTAGACCCGACTTCGAATTAAAATGATATTATTTATTATATATTTGTTTTCTATACTCGAGTTAATGACTTTCGCGTTCTTGCCGGTTGGATGCGGCACGATTCTCGTTTAACATTTCTCCGATTTGCGATCGCGTTACTGGGACAGGTCTGCGGTCACTTAAATTTATTATATAAAGTTGATCATTATTATTACGGGGTAATGCCTGAAACACCAGACCTTGCTGCATTCCAATAAGATGATTTCGCCATATGATTGGTGTAGCGTTGGGGTTACCTTCTACATGAATTCTACCATTCTCATCTAAATAATAAGGATGAGGAAGAACATCAGAAGGCTGTCGCATCTGATGAGTTCTAAGCTGCGAACTTAATTCTGCAAGAATAAAGAGAAATTGTCATTAATATTATAATTAATATTATTTTACTGGCAAAATACACAAAATACGATTCATCTCTTATTGCTTCTGCTTAACTTTTCTTTATATTATTAATTTCAATATTTCAATGTGGACAGAATGAATGAATGATTCTTATTATTATTATTAATTATAATTCTTACCAATGGAATTTAACAAAACTGCAACAGTTAATAACAGTGTGCCAGCGATAATTCTCATTTTCAGTAAATAGGGATGTTACTTTTTACAGAATTTCAAAAAGACTAAGACACTTGATTTAAAATTATGCTTTTAGTAGAAGATACAAGTATCGAGTTTTTTTTATGAAGTAATAAATAAACGGTATAACAACAACATTTGCTCATAATCTGGGGTATTCCGACATATAAATATAAATGATTAGATACTATATATATTTTTCAAATCATGTTTATTACAGATAACATAATTTTATTGTATTTTTTGTAGGTAGAGAGGCATATTTTTTAGAAACTTAAAACGAATATCAGCATTGTTTCAATGATAAGAAGATATTTTTCACAATAATTAACGTATTTATAACAAGCAAAATGTAAATAAACCAAACTTATAGACTGTACTTTTTAGCCTTTGGCTAAAAATGTACACTGAGAAAAAAAATGCTATTGAATCAAAGGCACATACTTTCGCCCTCGGTCAAAAGCAGATACTATTGATTCAAATGAATATTCAATAAGCAATAGGATATATTTCGGTTTGATAGTGATACTGTAAATTCAATAGTATATCTATTTGAATTATTTTTTTGAATCAATAAGATCTGCTTTTTACCGAGTGCGAAAGTGCGCACTTTTGATTCAATATGTAGCATTTTTTTCTCAGTGTATATATAAAAACGTGTCACTCTTTTTGGTTCTAGATAAGAAATTTTCAACCAAACACAAGGTCTACGATAATGAATGACAAATACTGAGATGGTTTTTTGTAGTAATTATCTGCCTTAATTGTAACATTATATAAAAAGTAACATGTGTAGCTATTACTAAATTATAGTTTAAAATATTTCTGCTTGTTACTACGAACGAAATTTGTACAATTTTTTATCCAATTGAGACCCACAGTAGGTTAACAATTTTCTAACATCATTTTAGTTAATGACTTTCGCGTTCTCGTTGGATGAATGCGGCACGATTCTCGTTTAACATTTCTCCGATTTGAGATCGCGTTACTGGGATTGGTCTGTGGTCACTTAAATTTATTATATAAAGTTGATTATTATTATTACGGGGTAATGTATGAAACACCTGACCTTCCCCCATTCCAATAAGATGATTTCGCCATATGCGTGGTGTAGCGTTGGGGTTACCTTCTACATGAATTCTACCATTTTCATCATAATAAAAAGGATAAGGAAGAGTAGGAGAAGGCTGTTGCGTCTGATGAGTTCTAAGCTGCGAACTTAATTCTGAAAGAATAAAGAGAAATTGTCCTTAATATTATAATTAATATTATTTTACTGGCAAAATATACAAAATAAGATTCGTCTCTTCTTGTTTATGCTTAACTTTTCTTTATACTATTATTATTATACTATTATTATTTTTTAAATTATTATTGTTAATTATTCTTACCAATTGAATTTAAAAAAACTGTTAAAGTTAAGAATAGTGTGCCAGTGATAATTCTCATTTTCAGTGAATGGAGATGTTCTTCTTTACAGAATTTCAAAATGAATAAGATCTTTGATTTAAAATTACGCTTTTATTAGAAGATCCAGGTGTGGAGTTTTGTGAATAAGTCATAAAATACGCAAGATTATAATGAAGATAAGATACCAAATTATATTATTTAATGCTTCTTCACTGGTATATATGCAATATTTACCCATTTGCTGGGATATATAGACATATGAACAGTATATTAACAGTTTTGAAATAATTGTCTAAAATCTGAAACATTTTTGAGCTAATATTGTGTCTTGATCAATTAAAAATTTTTATTATCGTATTTTTCACAATAACATTTCCTCAAGTCTAATCGAATTATGAACCTGTTCCGTCTAAAATAGATAAAGTTTTAATAATGCTTTAATAGTACATTAGCAAACGACGGAGACAACTTTCATAACTTTCTGATACTTTTCTGTACATGCAAGAAGTATCCAATATTATCGTGAATACTTTATATCGACCTTATGTTCGTGTAAGGCCATTCACATCAATCGTTTACTCCTCAATATTGCTCTCAAGTTTTTCCTAGGAGAATCAAAACATACTTTTTATTTACCAACGTAATATCACGAAAGATTTTTACTAGATATTTAAAAAAAATATATTTTTTACTCTTGCTAGCTGTTATGATATATTTTAAAATACCTTCACGGAAAAAATTAGTCACCGAAATTTTCTTTGACTGTCATAGACTTTAGGATACGTCAAATGTTTTCAAATTTTTTATAAACTTTTTCTAAAATCTGAGTAATCTTCGTGAAGAATTATAAAACAGTTTTCAAAATTTTCATTGACTCTCAACATTTCAACTAAGTCAAGTGAAGTTTCTACAACTGTTTTATAATTCTTCATGAAGATTACTTCAGATCCTCTCTTAAAAAAGTGGTGTAACGATATAGTCGCACATGTTTGTTTACTCGTCCCTCAAAATTTTACCCAAAAAGCTTCGAAATCCTTTAAAATCAGTTAAAATCGTTTACAATTCCTTGAAATATTTACTTACGTGAATATCATTAAGATTTATGTGCTCTAAATTGTCAAGCGTAGGCTTCGCTCGGCAGTTAATTGTAGGAAGTGTTTGATCTCGCTTTCATGGTAAAACT
This sequence comes from Synergus coniferae, assembly GCA_032164275.1. Taxonomy (NCBI): domain Eukaryota; kingdom Metazoa; phylum Arthropoda; class Insecta; order Hymenoptera; family Cynipidae; genus Synergus; species Synergus coniferae. Next base: position 11,623,156 of record JAUEJJ010000021.1, on the reverse strand, counting down.
CGTGAATTAATGTGGCTTTGAACCCAGGATCGAAATGCCCCCGGGTTCCATTCCCCTTTGCCGCCAACCTCCTTTCAGGAAGCAGAGAAACCTTGTCAGTTATAGACTCGTGGCGTCGGTTCAGAACGCGGTTGGCATTTAACTTTAATTGCCTTTCCCTATAGTGAATCCGTAGGAATACTTTTCTAGCTTGTGTCCCGCAACTCTCTCCATAGACTTCTTGTAGTTATGCAGTAATATGATTTCAACTCACCTATCTCCACCACCTCTATTGAGTGTCAGACGAGTTTATATAATAATCACGTTTCAACCTAACAAATGTTAAATCCTCTCTGTAAAAAAAGTTTTGTAACGAAATATCTCGAAAATATCGTGATGGTTTGCGAATCCCTTAAAATTTCACGAAAACCTTCGAAATCTCATGAAATTCATTAAATTCTCTTAAAATTTCTAGAAGTGTCTTGAAATTTCTAGAAATCTCTTGAAAAGTGTATTTTTTGAAATTTCACTTTCAAAGGTTGACCTCTTTAAGCCTCTCATTTAGCCAAGTTGTATTTCTGCGATATAAAGTCATGATTTCACGAGAGAAAATAGTGAGGCAAAGGAGAAGAAAAATTGCAGAGTAGAATATAATGATTGAGGCTGCGGAGAAACAAGAGCTCCATCTCGATTTGAGTTGGCTTCGACTGCCTTTTACCCTCGTCCAATCAAAACTCTTACTTCAAAGGAAAGATGAAACCGGAAGCCTGAAACCGTGCGCCGCGTAATGAGGTGAGCTTCGTGCTCTTCTCTTTTCACATCTTGCTTAAATAGGTTCGGTTTTCTGAGGGTAAACTAATCGAACGCACGAGCGCGTACAGGAGACATCAAAAAGAAAAATCTAAAAAAAATTGTTGGCAAAGTTAACCACTAAAACAGAAAAGAATATACGAAGGAAAATTTCATTTTAAACCAATATCAAATCCCACAAAATATTATCAACCGGGAGGCAAACATTTAATTATTATCTGTAAAAAAAAGAGAGAGAATTTTTATTTTTATTTTTATTTAGAATTTTTTGTCGCTCTGTACTTTCATTAATTTCGAAAAATCGAATCAACGAGATGTCGAATTGGTTTCCGTACAAGCCATTCTGAATCCTGACTAATATATTTCCGATGCAAATCGATTGCATCGGATAGGGGATAGAGTGCATTGTACTCCTGACTATAGATAGAGAAACAATAATAGTTGCTAAAACGTAAAAATGGTGACCTAAGAAGTTTTCTCTTTAAAACTTAAGCAAAACTTTTAAATTTAATCTTGCATCCCAGGATAGCAACAACGATTTTGTCCTAAAATATTCTCAGTCGAAATTTAAAGCAGAGCAGCAAAGCGTATTTATGAGTCATTTGTTTTTCACAAAATGGTCTATGTTTTATAGGAAACTGTGAAATTATATTGGTGTGATTAAACGTCATATGACTGCCATGTCGATAAAGTTTGACTGCCACAGAAACGACACTAATAAAACTGAATACTTGTTTCTGTTGCGCAAGCTTCTCGTATCGTCTAATGGACTGTTTCATTTTTCAAAATAGAAAATCAAAAATAAGTTTAAAAGTTCATAAAACCAATATTTCATCAAAATCATGAAATATTTTGTTAATTTACCTTTCCTTCATTTCGAGTGAATACAGGAATGTAAATATTAAACCGATGCACACAATCAAAAATCTGCACAAAGCGAATCTAGAAGCTGTTGAAAAGTTTCAGATAATAGAAAAAAAGTAGCTGTAGTGACCAAATAGTTCATCCTCAACCACTCTTTTTGACGCGATGTACAACAGAAGCAGTAATTAAATCCCGAATGCAATGGATTTTACAGAAATTGTTTTTCAAACATTTGTAATGAAAGCAATTTCATTATTTAAAGTGGAGTTAATTACGTTGGACAAGAAAAGTATTATTTTTTTTAACGTTCTCTTTCGCAGGTTTAATTATATCCGATCAAAAAGTATGAAATAATCTATAAATATTAAATTTTCCAAATTTCATCAAAATGCAAGTGTAGGTATATTTATTTGCATTTAAAGAGTGTTTAAATATTATTAAATTTCCCATAAAAATTTATTAACTTCACTACAGATTTAAAATCTGTAGTGAATCTGATTTAAAATATCAAAGTAGAAAAATCCGGTTTGGTCAGACATGCTTTGATGTTCCATCTCTAAAAAATCGTTTTAATTGTAATAAATTGTTATGAAATGTTGCTTAACAGTATTTTCAACTGTGATTTAAGTCAGTTAATTTGATTTAAAAAATTTTATTTTGTCGCGAAAAACGTACTTTCGCATATTATATTCGCTTTAATTAAAATTTGAAAATCGGCGAAAGCTGGTCTCTGCGAAAACTACACTTTTGGAATAGGAGTGTATTGAATGTATAGGGATAAAAAAATGGGAACGACAGGATCTTTATTATTTTAATTCCATCCCTCAAAGCTGTTCGGAGCTGTATAATAGATCGTGAGGCGAAAAGGGTCCACGAGGAGACCGTGTGCAATGTGTGGTCATAACGAAGCTGTCGACTTGATGGATGAGGAATCTGGCAGGAGGGCCGTGATGCTGGTGCCTGAAATGGGAGCATGAGAAGTGAGACTGAGAGAGAAAGGAAATCTCACCATATAGAACTACATGAGAGTGAGAGAGAGAGTGAGAGAGAAAGCTGCTGACCAACGTCCATTGCGATACAAGGGATGCTATCGCTATCGGAGCTGCACACTCTGTCTGTCATCAGCACGCCTCACCACCTCAAATACACTCGGCCCTCTAATACACGCATGATGAAATATGTTGCATTATATAATTATGGTGAAACGAAATTGAGCTCCTGCCAAAGTCCTAATTAGAAACTGTCTCGCTAGGAAAAAATATTTGAGGTGTAGAGTGATTGACAGGGTGTTTACTAAATTTTGCCCACTTTAAATGATTTTAAAGAAGTTGTCCGTGCATTGTCTATTTCCTTTTACATGATTTCCCTTTACTATTTCCCTTTACCGTTTCCATTTACTATTACCGTTTATCATTTCCATTTACCATGATTTCCCTTTACCATGTCCCTTTACCCTTAATTTCCATGACAACAAAACATGATTTTTATGGTTTTCATGGCTTCGCCATGAAAATCGACTAGTCACCGATTTTCACTATCATATTCGTAATCAGCGCATCAAAATGCATAAGCTTACGGAGTTTAAGTGAAATAGAAGGTTTTTAAATAAACTTCCGAAGGTTTTCGGCAGTTTATCCGAAAATTATTTTGATTACTTGAAATAGCATATTTAAATAAAAATTGTACTAACACTCAATGTCACAATGTCTGAATAACAAAAAAAAACAGTGCTAGATTGAAAAGCATCGAAGGGAAACTCGCAGAATTTGGGACGAATCCTGAAAGCGAGTGGAAATCGTAAAACGGGGACGTTTTTCATCTTCAGATCGGCTGAACTTGACTAGTGGGATTTTCAATTCGGGACTGTAAAAAAGTCGATAATAAAACTGAGAGACACGCCCCGCAAAAACGATAAACGTACGCAGAACGGCCCGGGTAAGAACCGCGATTGAGCTGCATGCCAATGTCACCGTAAATTTATTGCACCCTTCGGGTAAAGGGAGCGAGGTGAATGGGAAGACGAACCGTTGGAGTGGCATAGCGTAAGAAATGGCAGACGGAGGTAAGGAAAACTCTAAAGTCCTCTTCCTCAACGTTACCTACCCTCTTCCTTCTGCTCTCTGGTTTTTGGTATTCGGCAGGGTGCACGACATTCACTTTTGCCACCATCTCTCGCCTACCGTCTCACGAATGACGCGAAGAATCGTCTTATTCGACGCGACTGGAAGAGAGCTTCCACGTATTCGCCACGACAATAAGGGTTTGCCAAGCCAAGCATCGGATTCTATTTAGTTACGTTCTCTTCCGAGACGACAAGGTGGAGCACTTTCACGAGAATGAACAAAGGAGTGCTCTCTATCATCTCCCTTTCCTTCATTGAAACTTTAGCAAAATCTAAAGTATCAGCACGGAAGCAGAAATTAGAAATCATCTCCAGAAAACTTAGTAAATCCTCAAGAGTAAAAAACCTCAAGTTCCAACAAGAGCAGATCTAAAACTTCCAATTCGAATTCTACTGCTTGCTTATAAAATTATACATCATATATAAAAGCGCAAAATAAATCGTGTATAAGTAGAATATACAGAATTTTAATGGTCAATGTTATTAAGAAAGCTATGAAAGGGAAATGGTTACAGACGCATGTGTGAGTGTAAGTTATGTGTTGAGTTAATAGGGGATAAGAAAAAGGTTTCTGATGTAGGTATAAATTTTAGGAATTATGTATTCGCGGCTTTCTTTTACGCTAAGCATGTCCTGTCAGCAACCGATTTTACGGTCCACATTGCGAGCATCTAGCGCCTCAACGTACACGTCGAACTGCATCATGCCGCTTCTTTACTATCTTAAACACGAGGCAGTATGCGGTGCATGGTTTACGTCTCACCATAAAAGTAACACCACGTAGCGAGCTGCAGTTCGCGATGTATATATTCTATATACCGCCTATCCCCCTTAACCGGTCGCCTGTAATACCGTGATAAAATACGCTTTTCAGTATATTTCTCGTTCGTGCGAAGCTTACATGATGAACAGCATATGGATAGAGCAATCGATTTTCATCGAATTATCGTTTATCTCGTTCGGAAAATTATTTTTAACTCTAACTTATAAGCGAATTAAAGATCTCAGATCCTCCCTTAAAAACAGATTTGCAAGATGTTCGATATTCGTCCAGAAAACGTCAGACGACTTGAGCCTGTCTGACCATACTGCTGTATTACTACTGGAAACGTAATAATATCATTTCTATGTGGATCTGTACTGAAAATAATGTTGATGCTTTTGGTGCTATTGATGCTCTCGATAGCAGTCCAAACCCACGAAAAGGATCATGTCTGACCAAGAATGTGCTGCACTACTGAAAAACTGAATGCCTTGAACGGAAATTGTCAACCCTAGATTGCACAGTAAAACATAGAATAATTCGAATTCTATGCATCGAAATCCATACTTTGAGATTTGGTGTGATGCAAACAACAATGTTATGAAATTTGGTCCAGGATTGTACGTTTGAATTGAGATTATCGGTACTGAGTGTTTCAGCTGATTCGCAGAATCCAGGTCTTTTTCACGTTCACCTCTCATCTCTATCGAGGCCACCCCGTAACACTCGTCGATTTAATCAATGTACGCAAATTACGGTGGTTGTCGAAGCGTGAGTAACTAACGCAACGTAATTACTGTGTGCGACCTCGCTTACAGGCAAGGCAGAGAAGGATGGAAAGGGGCTGACGAGAGTGTTGAAGCGCTCTGGATCACTGAGAGCTAGCTCTACCCTGTCTACTGAGCCGGGTCAGCCGAGATGAGTCCCTGTAACATGCATGTTTACAATGGCTCAGCCACTCATGCGTTTCATATCCCTACCAGATCAGCTCGGCTTTCGAATTCGCGCTGGCCGGTTCGATCCTGATCTGGCGAAAGTAATTAAACCTACCTCGCGAATCTAAGCCTGATTAATGTGTACCGATCTGTCATGTTATCATCATTCGAAAACCCAAATGCGTAACATTTCACGAGTTCAAGCGTAAGCTTAACAATGCCGCACAATTCACAGGAAGTAGGTACGTACGTCTATCGAGATGGGCATGCGGATCGAAGTCAAAGCAAGACGTTCGATCAATCGTAGTAATTGAACAGTCAATCGCCACTGCCAAGTGTGTTTCAGACCCCTATACGAATAGTCCAACCTCTGTGCGAAACCTTAACGAGTTTGTGCGGGAAATTAACACAGGGTCAAGGGATATCTCAAGCTGGTGCCAATCCAACATTATTGACCCTCTCCTAATTCAAATCAACAGTAATTTCTCATACCAATAAGATACTTTCATCTAAAATATATCAGAGCTTTTGCACGAGTTTTTAATGTTTCTGATAACAATAAGTTGTCCGAAACATTCTATTATCTTCATTCTCTTATCATATTTTATCATATCATATTTTCCTTTCAAACACAGTGGTGGATTGATTTCAATGGATTGTTTGTTTACCAAATATTGAGTATCAGATCTACTTAGGAAGTTGTTTTTCCAGCACTAGGTATCACATCCATTACTCGAGATCTCAAACAAAGAGCCGTTCACTTATCATTCTCTAGAGATCAAAGTTGGTAATACGCACAATGACTATACCTCAAAAGCTCGCATTTCAGCATTAATGTAACAAAAGAGGTGGCGGTCTGCGAACAAGAGAAATAAGGGTGGGTGACATGTAGGCGAATAAAGGAGAAGGCGAGGTGTCTCAGAGACGACAGTATACCTCTGTGGAGTCTGGTAGCCCGACCTGACATTAATTGTGATATTTAATCCCGAGTAACACGCTAGCATCCATTGTGCACAGCGGGAACAGTTGCAGCTGCCAAGGTTACATCGGTCTTAAGGAACAATTTTTCTCATAAGCTGCTCCCTCCAAAAGAAGTTAAGTCTATTTTTCAACAGTGAACTATTAAATTTTAAACTATTCTATTTTTTTAATTTACTATTTATTTACCGCTCTATTTGTACAGCAGTAAAATCTGCAACTGACAAAATATCCAAATACATTAGGAATCATGAAAAATACGAGCAAACGTTGTTTCGCGAAACCGCAATGAGGCGTGAAGGCGAAATGGTGCTAGTGGTGTTAGAGCATTGTTTTCGAAGGGAAGTAATCGGCAAACTGCCCGACAGTCTCCTGAATTCGTAATCGACGTAAACAAGGGTGGGTCCAAATATCCGGAGTGCCGCTTTTGTCGCCACCGTTCTACTAACATAAAACCATTACCTCTGTCCGCAAGGCCGTTGAATTTCCGGGTATGTGTAACTGTTATTTCGTTAGATTCATACAAGAGCGAGAGCAACAGGATGAAATCTATAAGAGAAGAGAACGTACTAGAAGGAAAGAGAGATATTCGAGAATATCGATTAAGAAGTCATTCGCCTTCTCTCTTACGATAATAGTCTCCACTGAAACTGCCTGAGGTCTCTGCGAAACTACTGGCGAAACTACCCTGGGACTGCATCCAATCGCGCTTGAATGTCCGCCATTCCAGACACCATTAGACAGCTTATTATTTCGTTTTTCCACGCTTACCGCCTCTGTGATATCACGATCATGGTAGTCCGGGGTCCCGTTAACCACTATACTCAAATCTAGGTGCCATTGTATACCACCTCGAAAGGAACACCATTTTGAATATTTTCAACGGATGAGCCAAACAGACAAGGCATTTTATACTCCCGTAATTTCCATTCCAGAAGGAGACTGAAGTTTGCAACGTTTAGGATAAACGAAAATGAAAAAATATTTTTTTTTCAGACATACAAGATCCAAAATTTTTTGGTGGAAAGTAATTCTATATAACTCAATAAATGACTCACCGAAATTTCAACCCCCCCCCGCGAATTTGGAACTCATGCTACTTCATCCCTTACTAAAAAATTCACAAAAATTACCCTAATTCGTTGGGTCAAAATTTTATTACTGATAGTAAGTATTTTCAATGCTAAAAGACATCCCGAAGAGTTTCATCCCTTCCGCCCACTTGGAACTCACCCCTATGTTATTCCTTAAACCAAACAGTTTTTGATGAATATGTGGTGAGTTTCAAATAAGCTGGATGGAGGAAACTTCTTTGGGTACTTTTTAAAATTGAGAAGTCTTATTATCAACAATAAAATTTTAACCCCACGAATAAGGGAATTTTTACTAAATTTTTGTATGTCTAAGGGATGATATGGGGTGAGTTCCAAACGAGCTGTTGCATTAAAGGTATTACCAGTCATAATTTGATCCACAAGGTGGATCAAATTATATTCATTTCGCATCTTGCGAAATGAATTTCACGTAGAACGCGTATCCGCAGCAAGTGAAGCAACAGGAACTACCTTCCAAAGTGCAAACCTCTCTAATTTAAATTACACAAAATTTGTCTTACTCTCGACGAAACTCCGCCTCCTCACCTCCATTCTAATTTACCGAGCTTTCCTTCCAAGAAGATTTCTGGCACCCTTGCATCCCACAGAGCCCCCTTCCATTTCCTCAGTCTTTTCCTTACATATTTTTTATTACCCTATTACCGCCACATTCAGCGCCACTGGAAAATGGGATAATATAAAATGCCAAGAAAAAACTCGATGTGAAAATAAACCACAAAATTAAGTTCCTGCCCTTTCTACCTCTTTCTTTTTACTATTAAGTTTCGGAATTATATTTTGATACTCCCGGTGGAATTTATTTCTGTATGTGGATTACAGAGATGATGTAGTATCATGGTAAAAGAATCTTGTTTAATATTTGCAATGGGACTATTGATGAAGCTTGCTAAGTGATCAATAAATGCGTAAATCTGGCATGTAGGACGCGTTAATGAACCGCTTCATTTAACTTCAGTATCAATGGAAAGTGACAGACCTCAGAATGAGAGATAGCCCAATCGATACGTTCACATGATGGATATTGGTGGTCCATCATTTCCCATCCATTGTATCTAATATATCGCGTTTAAATTCTCTCTCTCTCTCTCTTTCCCTCTCTTAGAATTCATCCATTATTATTTACTACACATTATTTTCATTACTTCAAATAACCCTAATATATACTTTAATCTGAACCTCACTTTTATCAAAGACTCTCATCAACTTTTATAATGATTCATAAAGAGAAACATAGTCCTGGGATTTCCTCCTCTAATCTGAAAATATGAATTATAAGTTTCCACTGCTCATAAAGTGATAAATAATTTTATTTTATTTTATTAAATTTTATTTATAAAGCAAGCCTGTGTCATAGATGAGAGAACATCCATTGGATATAATCGACTGACCGAAAAGGGACACGAAGTAGATTGATTTCAGGTCCCCTGAGAAAATTTGTACTCGACCTCGTATCAGCTCGTAGTTCACTCTAGTTCACTCGTGAGTGGGAAGTAAAGCACGCTATCTCTTTTTTTTTGTCTTTTTCTGCTATCCGCGCCGTACTCTGAAATTAGGGGAGCTAGGAGAATCACCCAGAAGCGCGACGAGACTTACCCTTCGACTTCACGGTCATTAATCAATCGACAGCCCCCTACCATCCTGACCAGGTTGGCGGCTTCATTCGTTCCACTCGGGATCAACTGAACGACGAAAAAAGAAAGAATTTACAATCTATTTAAAAGGCTTTCCAATCGGCCCGATTCACTCCTGGGACCCAGCTTCCATTTCCATGACGACACATCTCAGACTTCCGACACTTTACAGGCTCCTCTCAATGTTGTACTTTGCCTGCACCGAGCCAGCTGGTCGTAAAAGGTTCATCTTTTGCGATCTCCCGATTGTACGCTCGTCTCTTTCAGCAGCTATTCGTTCCAACATTTTCTGCATCCCAAAGCTCCTTGGATGGCTTCTCCGAAATCGAAGTATATCCTCCCTTTATTTGCAAGCCGTTCGCCACTGTAGTATATCAAACATACCATATGAACTTAAATAAAATATTTCATATTGAAGCGTAAAGAGAAAGAATACCTTTCCTGTTATACTAACGTTATATTTAGAGAGTATCCTTTTGGACCTACAACACGAGCTTTTTTGCAGCTAAAAAATACATTCCAGCTTTGGAAGGAAGTGGAAACGCATAAAATATAAAGATTGGTTCGTCCATCTCATTTTGCTACATGCGTTTTTTTATTACCACATCAACTTGCAATTCACGAGCCCATCGGGGAAGCTGATTACGAGCTTTCAACTACGTGACGTTTGCTGCACCTGGCGTCTTAACGTCCACTCTTCAACGATGATGCAGTCGTAAGATACGAAGCTTCGAGAACCAGTTTCTAACAAGCAGAAGATGCTGGAGTTTTAGTGAAGTCTTGAAAATTTCAGTGCAAACGATTTCGAATTTTAGGACCCTCTATATCTCAGGCCTTCAATCTTAACCTACTTCCAGATATAATGACTTCCTCTTGCTTTCGAAGTTTAGGGACATTTTTCGGAATCGAATCATCACAGTATTAAATAATGGCTTCCAGGTCTGCACCGGATCTGAGATGAAAATCCAGAATACTTTTCGATGAGCTTCACGAGATTAATTCCATCATAAACCCTTCCTGCTTATCGATTTTCCCTTCATCACTCTAACCCTCGAGCCCTCTTACCTTGCTGCTTCCTCTTCCTCCACAAATTCATCTTGCCCTTTCCCTTACCCTTATCTCGATTTTCAGTTCGGAGTTAAGCCCCTCAGAAAAGATTCTGCTCTTCAATTTCGCAGTGCCACTTTTAAAACGTTTAATATTCAATTCCCCTGAGAAGGGTTAATCTGAATGCCGCTCTGTGCTGCCTAATGTCGCTTTTAACGAGTCAAGGACTACTTATACGATTCAACTTGCACCCTTCTTTCTTAACAATGTAGGTACTTGCCATTCTGTCGACGTACTTTGCGAGATTGGCTCGTCCTGAAGAATTAATGGAAACCCTACTGATTCGTTTATATATTGTATATAAATTCTCCAAACTTTTATCATCACTTTTCAACTTTGAATTTAGAGACTTCCAGTTGTCAACTAATGTCAGTTGGACATTAGTTGTCCACTTATATATCATTTGTAGTCCCATTCGTCATCCATTTTCCGAAACTTTTAGTCCCGAAACTGTATTTAACATATTATTTACTCCTTGAAAAAATTTTCTTAATCTTCGAATAAAATAGAATCCACTTCCAAATTGCATCCCAACTCCGAAACAATCCCACAGAAACGACATTTGAATTTTAATCCAGAGATTCTTCGCGTTATCAGCCCAGATATTAATGCCCCTGGGAATGATGAACAGATAGGGGAAGCTGAATGGTTCCTCGTGAAGATCCAATCTAGAACGAAAAAAAAATGGAGACATCGAAAAAAATCTCAATTCATTCCTGCGAAAGCTACCATTCTAGAATCGAGAATTTGAACACACCAAGATCTTTAGAAAACAATCAGATGAGCTCAATTTAATGGTGTCAAATCACTCTTTCCAAAGCACTCCCATTTGAGATTAAGAACGAATTTCATTTCATGCAGACGTAAAAACTCTCATCCAACTTTTTCCTCTGTTCTCATAAAAGCTTAACTTTCTGCATCTGAGATGTGAGAAGGGGGTTCGATGAGTGGAGAAGAAAACGCGGAAACTCAAAGCTCTTCAACTCAAACTCGTGCTTTCATTAAGGCTCTAAAGACGACGAGTACTGCACCCTCGAGGAGGTGTCGAGTGAAAAGAAATGCTCTTCGTATCCTGTTTGACATCTGGAATCCTAGTTCATTGCGTTCCAAGTCAACTTTCAAAAACTCGACAATTTTTCACCTTACTGAATCCTTCATCTTATTTTCTTCTTATTCGTTGGTGTCATACAATCTACGTCTGTCAATATAAAAATCGTATCTTTTGTTAATAAAATCAAGATTCTTGGTGCAATAGTAACTAAACATTCGACTATAAACGATCCCCTTGTACGTATGTTGCAACTAACATTCGCTCATTATGCAAGAGATTCTGACCAAATCAGAAAATTATGAGTCCTCCATGTCCCCTGATGAGAGAGAGGTACACTCGATTAAACTTGGTGAAAATTACATTGAAACCATGGCTGGTGGCAGTGAGGTATCCCGTCAGCGAATTCATTTCAACGATTCGCCTTTTCCCTCATCGGATATACAGCGAATAATTTTCCTGTCCCTCGACGTATTCGGGTGTGGGATCGATTTTCGTTATTCATCATTTGTATGCAGCTTGATGGAGGACTCCTAGCTTTGGCGCTTTTCATCTTTTCTCCAGGATATGTGTGGAAGCTGTGACATACCTTTTCCCTCGACTATTTCTTGCACAATTTCAACAACAACAAAATTTTTTAATTTCATTCGCTGAGCTGCAAAGGAGCCACACCATGGAAATTCAGACCTGGGGGACTACTAAATAAACCTGCACAATATTTCAACTCAATAGTGTCCGGCAAAATGAGTCCGTTTAGAGCAAATGACCGTCACAGGATAGGTAACCTGAACGACCGACATCATCGCCTTCCACCGTCGTAATTTATACGCAAAGGGATGAACCACTGCAGTTCTAAACCACTCGTTTCACATTTTATGAACTCCTTTTGCTTATTCACGAGTCCTAAATTCCCTAAATCTTTCGCAAATTACAATCCTCTATTGATTTCTTAATTTATCACACCTTCATACAGAGTGTTTCCCTCTTGAAAAATCATTTTCGCGTCATTTTGTCTGTGTGTTAGATTATTTCTGAGGTCGATGCAAAAAAAGAATGAGAGAATAAAAATTCTTTTGAGAATAAAGAAGAGAGGTGGGAAAAGTGTTTTCTTTTTCGTGGCCGGAAAAGTGTCTAAATCCAAACACAGGGCGACTCCTCCGTCATCTCCAGTCCGCTCTCGCCGCTCAATTTGTATGTTAATTCGCGAGTGTTTGTCGGGCAGCAGTTCACTTAATAATGTCATGTTTATTCAGCGATGATATCGCCTCGGGCACTGAAGCATGCGACATACTCGCAATCGGTGTCAGCAGCTACCCACCCTCTTTCCGTATATAAAAAGAATACTAATCGTGTTTTTCCACCACATCGTTCAGCGCGTCACTCGGTAATCGCAACAGAAACGATCATGCGATACTACTATTAAGTAGCGTGAACGCTAAAGAGGCATACGTCAAATAACCACTCATTATTGTAATCATTATCATCGTAATTACTTATAATTTGTAAAGCATACATAATTTACGTATTAAACTAATACTCTTTGTAAAACATATTATTAAAACACTTGAATTTAAATAACATACGTCAAAATACAATAAATACAAGTTAAATAAATAAATAAAATCGCATTACGTATATTTAAGAGTAGACGCTACTTTACCGTCATTATTAAATGTCGAAAAGGATTCGAAGATGCTCGAACTAAGGGGAGAAGTGTCACATCTCGCGGTGGTAATACCTCGGCGAGATGTGACACTTCCCCCCTTAGCTCGAGCATCTTCGAATCCTTTCCGACATATATATATATATAATTATAATATAATACAATTATATCAGAAGAGTATATCAAATGTCCACTCGACCGATACGAAAAGCTACTATCTCTATAAAATCCAAAATCGGTTAAGAATTGCAGGCTTTAGACTTCCACGAACCCAAGTCTTTTCACAAAGAAAAAAAGATGACATTTCCATTATCCAAAAGGCAGCCCAATATAAAGTCTTGAATGAAAGCAGTTCAAAAATGAATTGCGTCACGTTTTCGGAATTCTGGAACATTATATGTCGGCGTGATTTTGACGGACGGTTGGTTAGGAACAAAAGTGAACCTGGGCGTATTCAACTACTAGCAACCGCAGTCCAGCGCAGCATCCGAGAGGGTTGGACGAATAGATGAAGCCTGTAGGTTGCCTTGGCGCAGAACCCCAATGCGGCAGTCGGGTAATTCTACTCGCTCGAGTACCTACCACCCTCGCCTATGTAGCAGGCATTGCGCGAGGGGATGCTACTTTGATAGCCAGCGGGAAAGTAGATTGGTAGGTCCGATGCGCCAGATAGAGTTCATTGCCTTCCTCATCTGAGGAGGGTTTACGTTCAAACGTAAAAAGGGATCGATCAAGAGCCAGTCCGTATATTCTTTGCGTGAATCGCGAAACTCGCGAAGAATCGCACTTTTCTGTTCCCCATGCTTATCAGCGACCTGGCTCAAGTTCTGCGTTGATCAAACCTTTTACCTATGTAATAATTGAAAAAGAACGAGATTCTATAAACGAAATCATTCGGGATAATAAAACACTTTCTACAAAAAAGTGTGCTCAATAAATGCGATATTTGATATAGATTATTCAGTTATGTAGATATAAACTAAAAGATTTGACAAATGTGCGAAAACTAAAAGTGGACTCATTAGTGAATACATGAAGGCATTTCAGCGATAACATGTTATTGAGTGTCGATATAGTGATGAGAGAGATATTTCATTCTATAAAAGGCGCAAAGAACTGGATGTGTATTGTGGCCGACAATCTCCACGTCTCTCGATACTCGATATATGATTTGACACTAACGAGCGCTAAACTGTCTTTAGTCGACTCTAACGATCGATTTGTAACGAGACGCTGACTCAACTTGGGAACGAGACTTATTCTGACTCAGTATTTTTCACACCGCCTCGAAAACTTTTCAAAAATATTGAACGTTACTGTTTCTTTTTGTTTAATAAATAGAGTAAGAACCCTTTTTTGTTGAAACTTTGACTTATAGTTTAATGTTGTTAAACTGATATTCTCGGATGGATAGTCGCTTCACAATCGATTTCAATTCCACACCCCGAGTCGAACAGTTTCCCAACCAAATTCCTCCTGAAAGCCGACGGAGATTTCAATAGGAAGTTATATGAATGTCGACGCTAGATGCAAGAGCCGTCACTGAGAATCGAAATGGCGGCGTATAAAGACCATTGTCGAAAACGCCTAGCACTCTCGTGTCAGTTGACTGCCGCCATTTGGAGTCTGCAGACGATACACTTTAATGCCTATGGATAAGAGTTACAACCCACGTTTCGCAATTAGAACCCCTAGTAAACTCCGATTCTCGTGTTACATTTGCTAAACAATTCACCCTTAACTCAACCATCAATTTTCCTCAAGTTCTACCCAATTATAAAAATTTACAACTATAAATAAAATCCACATTCTTGGTGCGAAATTCAAACTTCTTATAAAGATTAAAAGAACGTTCACAGTTAAAAAAGATAAGGAAGCTGAATAATTTAAGTAATAGGTACCAAATAAATTAGGCAACCTGACGGATTTTGTGATAGGTTACTACCAACTTGAAAAATCCCGACTGGGTAATTACCTACTCGAGATTTGAGATATTTTAGGAATAGTATTTAAAATCAAATATTTCCAATCAGATACCGAGAACACAACGCATCCGCAGTTGAGTAAGAACAGATTTTAAAGAGTTGCTGTTCAGATATCAGCTTCAGATTTAGGAGAAATTCAGATATGAGAGATTCAGATTCGTGAAATTCAGATTTGAGAGATTCGAGTGTACTTTTCTTGTTGCTGTGACAATTTCAGATAGTAGAAAACCATTTTTAGATTGTTGTACTGCCTACTTAAAGTAACAGGAGTACTACATCATTCAAGAAATTTAACCCAGCATTAAAGTACTCCACTATAATAATTTTCGAGTAACTTAATTCTGATTTAATTCCTTATAACAGTAAATCAAGTGCATGGAAAATGTGCGAAATTTTCGCGATGGTGAAGAAAATTCAGCATTAATATAACCTTACATGAAGAGAGGATAGGATGCGTAATGAAGCCGTATTAAGTAAGTTAATATAAGCCAAGTGTGCACACTTGATGGTAAACTTAGTCACCAGAGTGTAGCGGTGGATCTAAGGAAAGATGTAGTTGTACCAACCAAGATGTTACTGGAATGAAATCAAGCTCATCTTCGACGTTCCCACCATGAGCGTCCCTTACCATCTTCGTGCCGCGACACAGCATGAGTAAGGATGTTTCGAAACTGCTGACGGTTTAACTCTACACCCCCTTCCCCCAACCCTTTCTTCAAACGCCTGAAACCTCCTCCTTTCATCTCCCAGTTTCCAAGTAACTAGCAGTGTCTATAATGGCCCACCTCCACAAAATGACGCCATTCAAAACCCATTCGCTTTCCTGAAGCTAATGGGATTCAAGTATTAGGGAAAGATGGTACTTAAGATTCTAATCCAAAACGATTATATCCAATAATCAAGGTGTCTTTAGTTTATAGTCTAATTTTGGATGCCATTGGTTCTTGGATACTTGAAGGTCAATTACAATCATTTCAAATTATGATTTCCCAAACCCTGAATTGAGAAACGAAGCTAAATGATGTTTACCTTCCTGTCACAATTTTTTACGAATTTAAAAAACTTAAATTTTCTAACAGAAAATTGTTTAAAGCAATTCATGTTTTCTTGTGTTTCAGGTAAGTGAATCCGATGATGATGGAATTATTGACGTGGTGATTGGTAATGTACATTTCAATCTGCATTTTTGAAAGAAAAAATTATTTCTTCTGACACTCGTGTCTATACAAGTGGCGAACCCCATAATCCATGGGTGGCTGACTTTATCCATTACTTGGGATAAATCTGTTTCCTGATGCAAATGCGAATGGAAGTGGTTTACGTAAGAAGTGCAGCTTCAAACTTACTAGGATCGTAAAGCTCTCCTGAGACTGACTTCAGAATTAACGAGCGGGTCAACGACAGAGCTCGAAGTTTACTCTGGATAACCAAACGAGGTTTTTCGTCTTGGGAAAGAATCTTTACTAGTTTCGTCGCTTATTTGCATTCTTGGCAACCTCATCTGAAAACATCTACAATATCCCCCAACACAAACCAGTCAAATCAAAATCAGATTTCTTTTCTGATTTAAAAACTTATATAAATCCACAAATCACATTAATAATTTGCGCTTCTACAATTCCACATTATATTTTTCGTATAGGAAGTGTCTATACCTACATTTCCATCAACTTTTCTCATTCCATCTTCCAAAAGCATTTTCCATGAAGATTTTAGACAAAGGTTATAGAATTTTGAAAAAACCTTTCTTGAGACAATTTACTGGGAAGAAAGTTACTTTCCCATTAACAGTTCAACGCGCGCTTAACAAACCTTCCGCTAGTCGGTGTAAAGTCGCCCACTGAGGTGAATCTGTAGGTGTTGAGAGAAGCCAAATTGAATGGCAAACAGACTAGGGTATACGCAAAGCGAGTAGAAATATACGTACCTAGGAAGGAAAATGCGAGTCGACTGCCGTTAGAGAAACTATTACGAGCTTTGGAATATGGGGTATGATTATTAAGTGAGAGCAGCACTAGACGATTACGCGGTCCTTGCGATAATGGCCCCATGAATGGGCTTCATTAAGACCTAAGGTAGCCCCTTCTGTCTCGATCTTACAAGTTCCATACCGCGAACACTTTCCCCTGCCTCCCCATCTTCCCAATTCATCCCCCGATCTCAGGCTTCCTAAATGTTTAAATGCTTTACCTTCTTGGCGTACAAGAGACCTTCTCTTGCCTTGAACCTAACGAGATTAGCGCACTGCCTCGTGTAAACTTCTACACCCACATTTTCAACTACACGTGACACCCGCTGCTAGCGAAATTCAACGAAAATTAATTCCTGGGAAGGCAGTTGTGTGTAGACTCTAAAAGAAGGCAGAAAGTCTGCTTCACTGAATAACAAACATTGTATGCTATAGAAGGTGAAAACAAGGAATATATGTTTACTAAAGTGCTCATCGTCTCTGAAAAAAAATTGGTGTAACGAAATGTGTCGAAAATCTCGCATACACTGTTGTTACAAACCTGATTGATTTTTGAATTGCATGTCTATTTGGAATTGGTTTTGTAATTTGAGATGTGGAAAAAGTGAGCCTTTTTCAGTGGCAATATTATAATAGAAGGGCAAAACGTGTGAAGGAGACAGAATGGATCAAGTGGTGGAGTAGGCAGGAGTGCGGCAATTGCATACGAAACTACGAAGTACTTTAACGCTGCATCACTTATGCATCGCGCAGCCCTGTGCTTACAAAGCGATCCCCTGAGATTCCGATGCCTTTAGTTCTATGTCGGAAGAACAGACGGTCTGATGTTAAAGCCGCTGATCCTACGCACGTATATGTGCACCTGTTGAACTACTCCTGAGTGTTTTTCAAAAGAATTTAAACTCCATCAAATAACATCATTTACCGTTCCAGGAAAGAATATATTATTCGTCATCATTTGGCTCTAGAAATTGACAATATTGGTGGACCTTATAGTAGGTGTAGGTATTTTCGTGATCTATATATACACGATGATACACACTATATATATAATACACACCTGCGCGCAGTATCTAAATTAATCTCAAACGTTGGTTCCGTTGGTTCACCATCTAGCCAAACTTTAACTCAATTCGGAGAGATGGACTGAAGTTGTGAAGGACGGTTTCCGAAGTTTAGTCAGAAGCCATCAACGACTCCAGCATCGATGTTCACTACCATGGGTTGTTCTATACCTAGCTCATGAGATTTCCATGTAAGATGGCCCAGACATTTGACGATGTGTTGTGTCTTCTTCAGGGACAAAGTGCTCCCCCGTCAGACAATCAATTCCGTTGGGAAAAGCGTGAGCAAAGTTTGCTTACGTAGTCTAAAATTTGTTCATTGTCGGTTTCGTTGCATGTGCTCTGTTGTCATCTATGAGCATCTATTTCTCATACTGCAGCATCAAATAGTCGCCTCTATAAACCACTGAAAAATACAATAGTTTATTTCTGCATTGAAAGAATTATTATCTTCCGTATTCCTCTTTTATTTTCCTCTTGTATATGTCATGAAGTCGATAGCTATAATCTAAGTATTTTGTGCTTTAACCATACCTCTTCAACGAAAGCAATTTTATGATGCCTCTACTGAATTGTTGCACATACATGCGGCTGCATAAAGTGAACAAAAAAGGAATGATGAGGTAAGACTAGATGTGGAATGAGAAAATAGAAAGAAGCGAGCAAAGTTCGCTTTTCAAATTGCAAAGACGTATAAAAGAAAAGTTGCATGATTGAACCATATAATGACGGTATAGCGCTTGGTGAAAGAAGAGGAAAAAGAGAAGCTTCTTGGGGATGAAATTTTGAAGCGAGACCAAAATATAAAAGAAAATAATACTACAATTAAGTTAATTAGTTAATGATTAATTTCCAGGGCTCAAATATGTACATTTTTAGATAAAATAGAAAGCACCAATGTAGTGTCATAATTCCGGTTGTTCACTACTCTCGTTGAAGCCTGTCAGCTTCAACTGTGAGCCGCTAATCAAATCGAATTATACTCAGTGAGCTGTTAATCAATCAGGGAATGCTACAATGGTTTTATTTAATTTTCTCAGTCGACGTTTCAAAGTTAAATTGCCACACCGAGAATATTTCTTCAATGATACGGTTCGCGTTGATGCGAAAGAGTCGATATATATTGATAATGCCAATAAAGAATTTTAATATTTTCATGCAACAGGGTTTCAAACGAAACATGGTATTTGCAATTTTATTGTGCTAAATTAAAGCTAATTTGAAGAACATTTAGAGGTAATAAAGTGCTTACTGAATAGGAACTGAGTGAACTTCACGCTATATAGTGAGTTAAAAAAAGAGGTTCAATCATTATATAGCATAAATACAAACTTATAGTCTGCACCTTGAAATAATACCTTTAAAAGCTTTGAAGATCACATAAATAAAATAATAATAATAATAATAATATAAAATAGAGATATTTATACCCTTTCTTCGAAACCCCTCGAGATCTTTAGAGCCCATCTGACTTGTTCTTTTTTTCTTCACTTGCCTGCACTTACTTAAAGAACATTGCCACGGAGCGCACTATGCCTCTGAGATTACGTCTCTGACAAAGCATGGGGATCTTCATCTTTCGAGAAAGAACAAAATTCAATTTAACTCGAAGCTTCGCGTCTACTGCTCGACACGTCTGTACCTTTATAGTCTTTATCAAAAGTACATTTCCACAAAAGGATTTTCTAATTTTCAATATTCAATTAAAAACGCCTTCTTTTTAAACGTGAGAGCGCCAATCACATTAATTTAGCATCTATCTTTCTTCTGAGATTTTTTTAACAATAACAGCCACGTCTACCATTATTTCAGAGTATCCCTACAAAAATAAAAAAGCATTTTTAATTTTTATTCGTTTCATTACACATAACTTTACGTCCAGGAAATATACTTTTTATATCAAAATGAAAATCGACCACGAGCGAGGTAATTACGTACAATTATAGGCCGCTGTCATTTCGGTAGAAGTATTGAAGTAACGGTTACTGCCAAGTATTAAATACAGGGATAACTAACGCATAACGCGCCAAGTTATCGCAATTTGCAGTAAAATTCGTTGCAGCTGCAATAAAATTTTCAGTAATCTCTACTGCAATACACCAGATGTTCTCGTATTTTGCTAAAGGCAGTAACAATGCCAACAAACCAGTGAAAGCCCAAAATCAAACTAGGACAATCAATTATATCATCGGATTTTAAATTCACCATTTCGACTCCATCCAGTCATAAACAGAAAATATATTTTACATCCTGTCTACAGTTAATCCATTCATCTCAATTTTAGTACTCGTCATAAGATACCAAAACAGTTCTAAGGGACCATAAAAGTTGTTGACAGTAGGAAATTGACTGTAAAACTCAAGATAAACAAAAAAAAATCATCGAGGCTTTATAAAAATTGCTTCAATTTTCAGCCCCTTGCAAAATCTGTTACCACCGCAGTCCTAAAAGCCTCCTGATCCTGAGGGCTTTCGGTAGAGAAAGTCGAGGATTTACTCTGCTTTATAGCTCGTGTTTCTACAAGGCGTATTAGAGGGGAAATCAACTGCTATCTGAAGTGCGTAATTGAGCGTTTGCTTAAAACACCTTTTAAGTTAGAGTAGTCTTGGTCTGGAGCCTTGTAGTTGTAAGTGGCTGTCAGATGGAACTTGAGCGGTTAGCAAGTGCCTCTCAAGCCTTCGCACGATGCGCAACACTCGACTTAATGAGCAGAGAGACCTACCAGCCTTACCTATCCTCCAAGTACCACTATCAAGACCTATAGGTCTAGATATATCTAGAACAACTCTCTCTTTTACGTCGCGTCCCTGGCCGAAATATTGCACCATCGAAAGCAATTCCTTTCCCGGTGAGAAATTACGCGAAAAGAAGATCGATGATCCGGTTGACCTGAATACAAACAAATTTCCACTAGCATCTGACATGTGCTCCCTTCGTAACATCGAATCCTAGCATCATCCGAGTTACCCAAATATGCTCATCCAACCACTTATCGCGAATCGATAGTTACGATCCTTCGGGCCAAACACATTACCCAAAATTATAATCCATGATCGGAATAGTGACCATTCTGTCTCATAGCTGAAGTGCATTCGATTAAATGGAAGGCGATTTGAACTCATAATCCAATCAAGAGATATGTATGTTGATTTAACATTATGTACCCATCGATGAGAATGGATACATGAATCATCATCATGAATTTGAGTTGCTGAAGATGAGATTTTCTTTATGACTGAATGTAGGTACTCATCAATATCGGAATGACAGAAACCAAGAGACATTTAAGAGTTAGGATACTTTTTCCTTTTTAGAATTCGAAGCTGCACCTCGCGTTTTCTCGAATCACACGAGGCAAGGAATGTCGGATAAACTAAAATCCGATTTTAGTTACAGAACACGTTCTTGGCCCATCTATGTTAGAGAGTTGAGTGGAATAACATTGATTAGTAATTACTGCACGTAGAATCACGACGCTTCTGGATAGGTGCGGATTGGTGCTTGGTATATGAACCACTTGTTGGTACCCAGATGTTGTGCATGGAATTCGAAGTTACTAGGAAATTGGAAACATCGTGTGGCTTTCGATTGAACATGATCTTGACCCAATCATTTATATCAGCTTCGGATCTGATCACGAGGGAGAGAATTCAACCGAAATTTATGACTCCAATTTGGAATCCTTAATTAAATCAACGGCTTGCGGAGTGGATCATTTTTTTATCATATTCACCATAATCAAACCAGATCACTTTTAAAAACATCATCATCGTTATCATCATCATCATCATCATCATCATCATCATCATCATCATCATCATTATCATCTCTCTTGTTTTCTTTCCTCGTCT
>JAUEJJ010000021.1:11582535-11597235 GCA_032164275.1 Synergus coniferae | reverse complement strand
ATTTCCAATGAAATGTAAAATCCCTTGAAATCGCTTTAAAGATTTTAAATTACTTAAAATTACACAAAATATCGTTAAATCCTTTAAAGTTACTTAAAATTTCATGAAACCTCTTTAAATAGTTTTAAATACCTAAAAGTGCAATGAAATTCCTTTCGATTTTTAGATTCTTTAAAATTCTATAGATTCTGTAAAACCCCAATAATTGGTAAAATGCTTGAAAATTTCTGAAAATCACAATAAATTTTATAAAATTCTTTAAATTACTGTGAACTCCTTGAATATTTCTAAAATTTCAATAAATTCCGTAAAATTCGTATTCTCTGTCTTAATATAATCTTTTTGACAACTACTGTTTTGACAACGAAAATAGTCTAAAAATAATTTTCAAATTTGATACATTCCCACAAATTCGCGCAATTTCAAAAAATATATTTTTTATTGGTATACTAATCAGGTTTTCGACCACAATGTGTTCAATATATTGGTAACATCACTTTTTTAAGATAGTATTTTATTTTTAGGATTAGGGATTTCAGTCTTAATCGTACAAATCTAATTTGAATTCTTCCTCTTTCAACAGAGATGTTTTAGTTCCCTATCTTGGAATTTCTCTCATTTTATTTGATTCTGCATTTTAGTGATCCGCTCCTAATTCTCGTTTGTAGGTATTGGTTTGCCATGAAAGTTTTTTCGCCCAGCATTAATCCGGTAAATGTTCTTACAGCCATTTGATCCCAATTTCCTTCGGATAACTTTAAGCTTCTACATGTACCAACATTGCGGTTGCTAGAGCTCCCCACGAGTTGGTAAATACGCGTCACGATTTCGAGCACGACGTCACCCTCCCCTACGCGAGCTTTCGTATCAACGAAATCGTGCAGACGAGAACACGAAGGACTGCCGGGGTGCGAGGCAGAACCGCTCGGCAATAATGTGAAACGTGCTTCGAGGCCTGAACGGGAAATTCAGGGTCGATGGAAACGGAAGGCACCGCCCAAACCTTAGCTTCAGCCTCGTAAGTGTGAAAATACAGGACGCGCGGCCACTGGCACGTTGCCCTTGGAAAAACTCAAGGGTGAAATGACACCGGTATTCAATTTCCTGACCGAGCTTCTGTGGAAAATTAATTTAATTACATGATCCGTTGAAGCTTTAGATTCCTATTTTCTGTAATTCACACTTTTATTGCTCATACTTTTAATTGTTTCTCATACTTTTGCGTTCCTCATACTTTTGTTCTTCATACTTTTGTTCCTCATGCTTTTATTCCTCATACTTTGTTTCTTATACTTTTGTTCCTCATTGGCATAATCGCTTGTTTTGCCCACTATTATTCGGTTTAAGAGGTATTTGTTATATTTCCTCTTATATAAGATTGCAATTATATAATTTATATTTACTCTGTAACGATTGAAGGTAGATTGTGTTTGTTTAACAAACAAACCCTGCAGACTGCAATGTCTACGTATTTTGCCTGAAGAATATGTCAAAATAACAAATCTTATGTCTTCCTGTAATGCTAAACCTACCTGCTTCAAGAGAATACATAATTTACGTAACATGCATTGTTGTATATTGATTATAGAGATAATAGGAAACTTGAAGCAACTCCATAGAAAGTACCAACTTAATTACCTTATGAAATATTAAGCAGTGAGAAATAACTAAAATTGCAAAGTATCAAGTATTTTGATCAGTTAAGTCCGATCAAGGACTTTGCAACCGGATCAAATTGCTCTGAATAATGGTCATCTGAGAAACTTTAGCACATAAGCTGAAACAACAACCGTAGCAGAACCATGCAGGCCATTAATTACGGTATGTATACTCCTTTTGTGTTCGAAACCTCGTGTTTCGAACTGCTGACGAAAAACCAGAGCAAAACGAGTTGTCAAAGTTTGTCCAGTAATCGAGTTCGGTGTCGAAAGCCTATTGATCCGCGGCAAACACTAGCATAAAGGAAGCAGAGTTCCATTAAAACTTAAAATTAATTTCCAAGTGAGAAAGGATGGTTGGGCAGATCTCACGAAAAAGGACAGAAAAGGTAGACGAGAATAGTGACAGGGTATCAACGAAGTCTAACTTCCTATCCAATCCAACAACACAGTTTTACCCTAAACCCGGCGCGTAGGGGATGTAACAACGCAATTACGTGTCGCATAATCCACGAGCGAAATTAAGCTTTAATCCAAGCGATGAGACTCAACATCGTCCTCTCTTTCCAGCGTCGAAATTCACTTAAATTTTGGCCTCTCACATTACAGAAAGACGAGCATCAGCAGGTGCATACCGCTGTCTATATAGAATGTCGCACTGAAAAGTTCATTACCCTAACTAATTTTTGAAACAGATCCATCAACATCATGAGGAATTATAAATGTACAGAAGAATTATAATTTGTACAGAAGCCAAAGCTTATAGCTTTAGTATTTTTTTTCTTGTGAGAGCTAGAACTTTCTGAAGGTTGATATCTTCTTCCAACCCTACATTTAGAGTACAAATCATCTAAGCTGTTTTGTCCGGAACAAGAGGGTCAAGCATCTGGGGCATTGTTCTCTCCAAGCTTTTCTTTTTCTTTTAAGGCATTGAGGTGTGAAGCCTCAAATAGGGTGGCGAGCGTACGGAGGCCATAATGACG
Organism: Synergus coniferae; assembly: GCA_032164275.1. Lineage (NCBI taxonomy): Eukaryota > Metazoa > Arthropoda > Insecta > Hymenoptera > Cynipidae > Synergus > Synergus coniferae. The sequence goes on along the minus strand of JAUEJJ010000021.1, from coordinate 11,594,594 downwards.
CCATGATGGATGACCACTTTCTGAGTTGCGAGTTCAGCCGACCACGCGGCATAGTCCAACTGGTGTGATGGTGTTCACGAGTGGAATGGGAAGGTTCGTTCATCGAGGCGTGCCATGACCGATAGCCGGTGCCCTCAACGCCTCCCAATTCAATTCCTTAATACCTACATCTCCTAGTAGTCTCCAGACTTCTAGGTCTCTATACCTTCTAGTCGCTGCCACTGTTACGTCTTTCGTCTGCAGAGTCCAGACTGTGACTGATGCTGTGGATATATTGGTTCCATCGATCGGGAATCATCCCTCTAAGTTCTGTGAACCGTTTTTCTGGATATCCCGGTTACCATCGGGCAGGAGGTAGATGATAAATCGGACTGAGGTGTCAGCAAGGAAAAGGGAGAAAGAAGAAATGCCTTCAGTAAATTTTTACAAGGGAACTACCTCACTTCCGTCTTCGTCGTTTCTGCTCGCAGAACTTGGTCTCTGCTCTTAATATTTACCCCTGATGATTTACGATCGATGAAACTTTGTTGTTCTCTTCATACTTTATAGAGGAATGTACTTCTGGAGAGGACAGAGAATGGGGTCACTGCATAAAAGAGAAATGTACAATCTACTCTTATGTATATTCTACTCTACTTTAAACTGCAATTGAGATTGTTCCATTTTCAAGGTTTAAATTCAGAATAATTCAATTTTGAACATTAGAGACCGGAGCGATCTTTAATAAACTTTTTTATTTGAAGTGCCTAAAGTATTGAATTTCAAATTAAAATAATATAATGTTGTATCTTTTGTTTAGAATTAAAATATTGATGGTTTAAAATAATAGTGGAGGGAATGAAATAAAATACTAACAATGAAGTAATAAAAGAAGACTGTAATCGAGATTGAAAGAAAAAGAATAACTGCGTTAAAGTCTTTTAAAAATCCTGTAGATAAGTGTTATGGTTGTATCATGACACTTAAATCGAAAGCACTTTCGTGATAATGGGAGAACTTCTCTACTTTTCCATGAAAGGGACCGAGTTTAAGAGACTCAACTACATCGATCGGAACATCCTTAGAGTGTTAGTCGCGTTTTTTTAGTCGCGTTTTTAAGACTTCATCGAACAATGGATAAATTCAATCTTAACGATTTACAATTGTCTACAGAATAGTTCTATAAAAAGTCAATAACGTTTATTTTTGAGAATCCAAAGTGTTTTTCATTTCAAACAAATAAAATTTTAAATGTGAACTGCAGGAGAAGGTTTTTGGCAAATTAAAATTGTAATCTTGTACAATTGTAATCTTTATGTCTGATTTTAAATTCTACAAAGCTATACACTTTGTAATCTGCTCGGGATCCCCTCATCACGTTGTTACTGAATAGAAGCTAATCCGCAATCAGCAAATGAATCGAAATGAAAGCATATTTTTTCATTTATCCCTTTTGTCCTTTTACTTTTATCTCATCTCAATATTGTCAAAACTTTTTTCATACTATTATTTAAAACATCCTTTACAATTCATCCCTTGTATTCAATCGTTTTCTAGCACGATGTTTCGGAAAGTAGGGAATAAGATTTATGAAAATTTGATAGGTTTAAGATTACAATGTAATTGTAATTTTATGGATATGTGTAGAGTTGACAATGAAATTCGTAAATAATGTATCATAGATTATCTTCCAATTTGTCACTAGTAGAACGTGTTGCGGGTGGTTGGAGTTAGTGCACGCTCGGTCTATTATTCACTCGGTTAGGTCGCGGTTCGTGTTTTACCTAGCCGGTCCATTTGTGCTATGGTGGCCAACCATTGTATCGTCCTTCATAAACGACTGTAACCTCTGCGCAATCCGGGGAGTTATCGCAGCTACCGATCCCCACTACACTGGAAACGCAACTCTCCAGTTATATTACTTGGAAAATATACCCAAAGTGGCCAATTTCAAATTATCTGGCTTTCATCGCTCGTTAGCTGCTGAAACTCTTCCGCTATTGCATGAAGGTACATTTTTATTGCTACAGTCATTTTTTACAAGCTCCGCGATAACATTTTTAAAAAGGATCTCGTAGAACTACAAAAATACATTTCGAATAAATCAGAGCATCAGCTATGCTGGCCTTAAGTCGGATACGACCACGCGAAAGATCATTAACTTTTTCAGGCTTTAAATTAATAGAAATCTTATTTTTTGTTCATTTGTCGAAATGTAAGAATTTAATGTAAAGATTAAGTCCTAACTTAAAAAAAATTCTACAGATCTTCAAAATGGACAAAGTTCCAGATTTTATTCTTGAATCGTCTTTCTGCAAGTACTTTTCACTTCCATTTATCTTTCACTTTTTCTGTCTTTCATGACACATTCATGATATCATTTCTCATTCCTTTTTCTTCAAATTCTACGTGTATTACGTTCTAGCTTTCCAGAATGTATTCAAGTTGAAACAACCAGGACTGCAGATTGTATTACAGAAAGAGATCGTGTCTCTTCCTTTCAACAACTCGGATGATCATTTCGGTTGTAGAGCTGCTTAGAATACATCATGTCAGATGCAATATCGTAAAAGAATCAGAAACGAGGAAGGATCCGACAAGTTTTCTCGTGGCCGGCGAGTTTCTCTGACAGAATATGCCAATCTCGGTATTCCCACGAGCAGGAGTCGTGGCGCTTTCATTTTCCGAGCGGCCGCTGGTCGCGGGATGCAAGTCAACCGGCCGAGCATTTCGAAAAGGCTGTAAGAGAGAAGTATTATTATCGGGGGAAATCTGAGACCATCCCTCGGGATAGGAGATCGGTCACGTTCGGATGAAGGTAGCCAGAAACTTTCTTGAAACTTGAAAGTTGAGTCGAGGGTGTGGGTTTGGAAGTCGACTCTCGTGCGAAAAAGAAGGGAAAAAAAAAACTTTGAACCTCCTTCCTACACGTGTTCTTGCTTTGAAACCTCCAAGTCTCTTGGCGCCATAATCAACACAGAAAAGCTTCTTCAAAATATGTACTCAACTCAATTTAAATCCAATCTTGCTCAACTTTTTTTTCTTAAATTGCGATTGGATAATGAGACTAATAATGAGAAAAAAATCTGCCTTTATTTATTAAAAAAAAAATATATACACTGATAGACCTGATGTAAACGGGTACATTTTTTATAAATAAAAATGTACATAGACCCTATGCCTGGAATTTGTGGTTAAGCGAATTGGAAGTATGTAGCAATTAGAAGTCGGTTGCCAGTCCCACAAAAAGGACACATGACGTTCTCATTCTTGCATGAAATGAAATGTAGGTTTTCCACTTTGTATTGTTTTTATATTTTGTCGTTAAATGAATAAAACTCGAGCTGACAGTAATGTATGTACATGATTATCCTATCTTAAAAAAAGTTAGTTAAATGTACTCAAAAGTTCTGACTTTTAAAATTTCAAAATTTATAAATGATGTAACGTCTCTGGGTAATTTTGAAAAAACTCCTCTATCACAAAATTCATGTATTGCAAATTTGTGTCCCTTCCAGAAGCATTTAGGGAATTTTCCGGAAATCTTAGAAAAAAATCACATAATGTGGAGTAATATCCCCCCAGAGTGTTTTAGAAATTTTCTTTACCAAATTTTTGGGAAAATTCCGGAAAGTTTGCGAAAATTAGCATCCCAACAATTTCATTGAAAATTCCCGAAGAAATTTTTTACACTGTGTTTAGAATCCCCTGAATCTTTTTGGCAAAAACGAGAAATTAATTACGCGCAAACAGCGCGGATCATTTTTGCTATAGTTAATTTAAAAATAGCGCATTCAAAATTGGAAAAATGTTGGTAAAGATATATGGCATCTTTGAATCAAAAGATTTTCTTTTACCTGTGAATCTGTCATCTTTGAGAAGAGGATTTCTCGTGGATATGGAAAGAGAGACAGAAAAGAGTGGAAAAATTGATACTATTTTCACGAGACTTGAATACGTCTGACGGGCATATATCTCTGATACCTATAGGTTTGATCCATCGAACAAAGTCCCCATTCCCACTTTTCTCTCTTTGATTTTCCATTTGGCTCGCTCGCTCGCACACTCAGCTCGGCGAGAAATCGAGTTTAGAACGCACGTATAAGCCACCCTTGCACGGAGTCGATGTAAACTTTATCAAGCATTGTGTGCTCTTTTCGACGAATAGGTTCGCAATTGGACTGATAATAGACGTAGGCGTGACACCAATTCCTCTTGTGAATTGTAGCATGCGTGACACTTGGATCAATCATTCATTCATTCAATTATTTATCGTAAGTCACGTATCGCTAGTGTCAGGCTGAGCCTAATTAAATTAGCGATTTCTCTAAAACTCGTTGATTGAGCATTGTGATTCGAAATCACGCGATGCACGGAAAATAGTTTCCTCGTGTGCGTGCAGCCGCGCCTCTGCCCGAAGTTATCTGGAACCAATAACAAGGAACATTCAGCCATTTCGATGGTTTGATAGGAGAATTTTATGTTCTATCCGTTTATATCGTGAAACTCGTGCAGGCATGTAAATGACCATCCGCTTACTTGATTCGCTAGAACGTTGTCGTCAGAGCTTTCTCGGGCACTTTTGTATCGGTACTTTAACCTCAGACCGAGTTTTATGGGACGTTCGATCCTTCTTACTCAGCCCAAACGCGAGGAGCTTTATCTTGATGTCCGCTCCATTTCTCGTGTATACGCAACCCTGCACCTATTTTTCTCCGGATTAAGAAAGAGTTTCGGGAGCCAGATTATGGATTTACTCCATTACTTTACCAACACGAGATCCGGGTACAACTTGTTTCTTATACAACGAATGCTCTCTTCGCCCATTGTATGTTCGACGCAGGTGTTCTGATGGAGTAATCATGATCTCCTCCAGAGAATTTTACAAATGAGGGTAGACGGAGAAAATATTTCAGAAATCATGAGAAAAGATTCATTGAAGTATCACTAATAGTTATAATATATTAAATCATTTCAAATTTAATCTAAATTTTCCGCTCTTAATTATTTATGAAAATTGAAATCTGGCGTCAAAATTTCTGCACATTCTTACAGAATGTGTAGAATTCACATTTTCAGGAATTGAATTTTCTTTTTAAAAATAGCACGTCGTGGCTTATGAACGACTTATCATAAGATCACCCCAACCTCATAAACTGTTAATTTATTTGTATAATTCTGGACGTTACTCTCTTGAATTACGATTATATCATCATTCCGGAAGATTCACAAACGAGATGATCTTCTGCTTATCTAACTTCCTTACACCCTCTTCGTCTCCTCTCTGGCTACTCAAGTTCGCCGCCTGTTTTCACAGCTAACAGAAACACACATTCATTGGATGCCTCTCCTGTGGGATTCTGCAAAGATAACCAGATGGAGAGAAGCTGGAGTCTGAACGGCGTTATCATAACTAACAGCTTCATCTACATAATTATCGAGCAAAATGTGTTACTTAACCGTCTCCACCAGCCGCGGGCTAGCAGGTCCAGAGTTGGCTTAAGGTTACAGAGCGTCAGAGACTCTCTACAACCGGACCGAACACTAACGTGTGCCTGTCTCATCGGAAATGAAACCAATTACTTGGTGACCCCCCTCCGGGCACTCGGCTTCACAGAGTTCTCAGTGGTACAGAGAAAATCCGAGAAATTCAGAGAGGAATTGAGTTACCCTGGGAATACATGGTGTATGAATTCCCTTCGCTTAGGGCAAGTACACAACCCTCTCCTTCTGCTTTCAATTCTGAGATGCAAGAAGTGCATTTGTTAATTAAGGAATCTCGAAGCATAATTACCTCAGTTACATTTCCCTGACCCAGGTGACTACTGAAGATTCAAGACGCCAGTTCTCTTATCAATATTCTCTCTCGCTCGCTCTTTCTCAGTGGCGTAGATCTCCGTTGAAATATTGATAACAAAAGAACTACTTACAAGATTGGAAACTAGATATTAGAACTAGATAAACTATTTAATGATATTTAATTATAGGTAATTGCCATCTAATATGTCCCCTTCCAAGAAAACTATGACAATGGATATTTCGTGCTCACGGTCGAACTACGGGGGGAGGTTTCACATTTCGTCTAGGCCACCAATTGATTGAGTATTGGTAAATGATGTCATAGCATTAAGCAAATTTTTACTTTCGTCTAGTCGTCATGTAGAAGATAGAGATCGTTGCCAATGATCGCCAGTCTGCTGATAACCATTCCGAGCACCTCGGGAATACTAAAGCAGTGACAGGAAACTGTCGTTTCCTCCTTTCCTTTTCTCGAACATCTCATTTCGATTCGATTTGGCAGAATGGTCGCTCGAGTATTCTCACTCTCATTTCAAGGTAAGGTTTCTAGTTGAGGGGATTGCATGAAATTGAAATCCAACGGTTTTAATCTATTCAGGAGGATTCTCTAATTTTGCCTTGGGCAGCTAGAAAGATGTGTGTAGCTGGATTTATATGCAAATGAATATTTACCTTTTCTTCAACATATTCTCGACTAATCGATAAGGAAACCACTCTGGATGATTGTTATCATGAGTCTATGCTACTTCGGTAAAGTCACTCAAGGTGTATCCTGTGAGAATTGTAACGAACTTTGTGTAAACTTGCTTACTTATAGAGATCTCTAGGGACTGATGATCGAATAGGGAGAGATTGGATGTATTCGATTTCAATGTAGGTTTTTTTTGTCGATTTTATATTTTCAACCGGCAAGCCAACACGCGCGGTTATTTTGTTTTCCTTCTTACAGTTTCAAGTCATTTAAAAGCCAATCAGGTTTGAAACAATAATATAATGCGAGATTTTCGAGACACTTAATAATTTAAGGAGACTTATTTTTCTCGACTTCCCTTGACAAAATTCATTTTGGACGAATAGTTGATTTAGAACTTCACTGCTGAAATCCCGAAGGTGAAAAAGTAAATGGTTCCTTGGAGAGCTGTTGCTACATTGGTGTTACTGAAGGTTCTCTGTCTGGTATAGTTAGATGTGGGTACAAGGTGGTTACTCGAGTGGCCGCGCGAGACTCAAAGTTCAACAGTTTAAGTTCTGGAAAAGGAAAGCCAATTTCGAAACTTGCGATTCGTGCGGACTTAAATTTATATCTACGATATTGACTTCCAGGAAACAAGTTTAAAAGCTTTCTCGCTCCAGAAGGAAAAAGTATCACTCTCGCAACAAAAATCTTGACCCATGTTGCATAGTTACATTTTTCTCGTTTTCATCTTGAATAACGTGTCATTGAATAATCAAAATTTGGTATACAAACTTGCCTGAATATGGGTTTACAGTCAATATGCAAATTTGTAATAATAAGACAGTGCTTGATGACCCAATGTTGGTATCAGAGCCTAACGCTAACAGAAACCAAGTTTGCTTCGTTACCTCTTTGAATATTCAGGAGTTTCGCACGTGCCGGCGGCTATTTGCGAAGCTCAATATGTTCGGCAATATCTAGATAGTCTCGTAAATATCGATAACGTAGAAGGTAAGTCGTAGCTGCAGACATCATAGACCTGAAAAGGGATCCACGATGGTACTACCATGTAGAGTTGGATGCTTGATATGTAAGCCATAAATGGTAAATCACATCATCGCTAAAATTCTCCTGCCGCGTAAATCCGTTGAGTGAAAATGTTAATCATGCCTGAAGTCAAATGTAGCATACATGTATGCTCTACTGCTTGGATTATTAATTTCGCACACATCGTAATGTAATTTCTAATACCGCATTTTGTTACCAGCTAATTACTATAATATTTCGAGTAAGAGAGATAATGCTTGATAGACTTTATCGAGACTCTTTTAATAATTTACTAATTAGCATGGAAAGAAATTATAAATATAAAAAAAGATGTTCAAGCTCTCCATTGGTTCAAGCTTGAATCATTAATCCATTGGTCAAGAATTCCCACCAGGAGTCGCAATCAGTTTTTTTTTCGATGGGAAGGAGTGTTATATCGACTTCCTATTCATATTTAAGACCCTTGGGAGATTCTGAGATTGGTCTGAGGATATAGGGCAGCGAGGTCTCGTATTGAGAAACATTAAAGGTTCGTTGGTGATCCTTGAACCTACTGGTGTCTGCAAAAGCGTAGTGTAGTGGAAGGCAAGAAGGCCAGGCTTATCGCCAATGAACAGGCACACATTTTATCCTTTTCTTTTCCACATCATTCATTCATTTCACCCTCTTTATTTTCCACAAGCCATTCTTTTCACTCTTTATTCTTCATGCGGTTTTCCACTTATAGAATTTTCAATACATATTTCAAAAAGCAGATGGATTCATTTTTAAGTCACGATCAAGGACGTTATTCTATTTTTAATTTCTGATTTCGACTTTAATAATTCATTCTAGCGTTAATAATTAGTTGTGGCGTTAAAAAACTTCATTCTGGCGTTAATAATTAATTCTAGTATTAATAATTAATTTCATTCGTCTTACTTTTGGTGGCAAAGATCCAGATGTAAAATTATTATATTAAATCATTAAGGACCCCTGTTCTTAATAATTGTTCAGCTCTATTTTGATGTGATTATGCAGTTCCTTAGGGTGATAATTGTGAAGGTTTCTGAGAGGAAATTCGACCTACAATACATTATCCAGGTCAATTCCTTTCCCTTTTTCACCCTGTACCATCGTGACCCGAGGGGGGAAACTTGGAGAAAGAGATCTCTGAAGGGGAGATCACTTTGCTTCAGCACTCACCGGATACATCGGATAACATCGATCCGAAATTTCAAAGCGAAATTTTTGTAGAAAGCTAATGATGACCTATAAAACTCGACTAATCCAGTAATTACAGAAACAAAATATCGATTGACAGGATCCAACTTTGATCTATCTGATTATCCCATTCTTTCATCATTTTTGTTATTAAAAATTAATAATCTCAGTGGAAGAAGGTTAGTGGCATTTTCATTTGCAGGAACCTCTGTAAACTCCGACTCAGGTGGGTAGGGTACAAGTTCGTTTCCTTTTCCCAGAAATAAATTAAACTGATTGTACGGTGTAGCACGACATGCCTCTTTAATTGAATCTTTGAGTCTCCGTTCTGCGTGGTTGCAGCTTTTCAAGCCACTTTGGTCCGAAAATTTCAACTTTTTTGTCTGGCTGAGAACCGAATCGACTTTTTATTTCAGATCGAAGAGAAAAGAAATAAAGGAGAAGCTTACTGGGGTCCAAAACTGCAGGCTTTCAACGAGAAGCCCAACTCCTTGAAACTATCGAACTGGGCTATATACATATAAATAATTTGCTGTCTCGGTTCACTGAGCTTTACATTAAAAGCATTTGCTGATCCGGCGCTTTGATTTTGCGCCGCGGTTGAACTTGGAGGGTCAAAATTGACTCGGCCGAGTGCTCAACCACCAAAGGGAAAGTTGGACCTTACTCAAGCGACCGATACTGGAAGTTACTAATGCCCTTGTCAACCTTCCTTCAGCAGAAAGATTCTCCAAATCCCTTTCAATTTATTCCTTCTATTTTTTAAATTCTATAAAAAATGTAATATATTATTACATTATTCTGTATTTGATTTGTGCTAGACAGAAGAAGGTTTCACATGAAATTTTCTGCTTGAAATAAATTTAAATTTGTATCATAGATTAACTGATGTTAGATTATTTGAGATGTTTTGAGCGTTACATGAAACTTGAGACCGATCGATGATTGTTATCGCATAGAAAACAGGGTACATACCCACATAAGCGGTTGTTAGATGGTAGATACCAAGTCTTGGATCGTATACTAGAGTGAAGGTAGAATGGGAGAAAGATGGTTTGGACGAAGAGATGGTGGTAGCATAAGAGAAAATATATAGGATATGGAGAGAAAGGTTGGGGTAAATATTACATAAGATAGTACTACCTCTTCTTCTTAGAGGAGAAAACTTCTAGCACAGAACTCTCCAGTTATATGAGACTTGGAGGAATTTATTTTCAAGAGAAAAATATTAATAAGTCTCGGAAACAGATCATAAAAACGAAACGTAATTCTTCCATCAAAAAATCATCAACAAATCTTTTCAATAAATTGCTTCTTGGTCCTCCCAATCTCTTAAAATTATCCTGTATTCCTTCATTATGAAAGGGAATATTTCCTCATTTTTCCAGTTTATTTTTTCAAACTTTGAAAATAATTGCACTCCCAGAAATAATTAATTTCTCAAGTGTTCTAGAATAATTTTTAGCACGGATACAAGCTCTCAACGCCGGTAAATCTCAGTAACTGTAATATATAATTACGAATACTCTCAACCCTTCGTGTAAAAAATGCTTCGCTTGATCAAACACCCTGTTCAAAGAATCAAACGGGTCTTTCAAACGAAATCTCCGCAAAAAATAGAGGTCGCATTTGTCTTGTTTCGGATGCTTTCCTCGATCTCGATGATAGAAGGAATGGAAACATGTCAGAGAGGAAGGATGAGTAAAAAAAAAAGAGAGAAAAACAGACAATATAGAGAAAGAAAAAGGTGACGAAGGTGAGCATCAAGTTTTTGTGTATCTCCACGATAGACCGCGTCGCGGTGCAGGACACGGACTGAACCGGCCACGTGCATAATGTATGAGAAACGCGAAAGCCCGTCATTTCAGCCGCTTCGCCGCTTTCCTTTTGTGACATCGATCTGGTGGTGTCTCAATAATTCAACGCGGGAAACAGCGCAAGGCGCACCACCAGCTCGGCTCCCCTTCGATAACCCCTGCCGCTCGGCCTTACTCGGGCCGCCTTTCTTCCACTTCCACGACGATTTTTTCTTGTGCATCGCCCATTCGTATCATTCGCCCCACTCGGGTCGCCAGTTGGCCACGCGCGATGCTCGACGAAGCTTTGCGACACGAGACCAAACGCGAAGCGATATAATCGTCTGGGCAGTCGTCACATGCGCACATTTGGACATTACACGCTGCCTCTGTCCCCTTACACGTGACCTCTACAATGTTGCCTCTCCACCCAACATTTATTAATATCCTATTCAGGGTTTCCATGATCATATTTCCAACTAGCTTTAAATTTTGATTATTTGAGAAATTATAGTCGAAAAAGTAACTTTTGATAATTACAATTGATCATACACGGAAAAAAATAGTCACCGAAATTTTCCTTGATTGTCATCGTCTTTAGGATACGTCAAAAGTTTTAAAATGTTTTATAAACTTCTTCTAAAACCTGAAATAATCTTCGTGAAGAATTATAAAACAGTTGTAGAAACTTTAGTTCACTTAGTCGAGATGTTGAGAGTCAATGAAAATTTCGAAAACTGTTTTAACTTCACGATGATTATTTCAGATTCTAGAAAAAGTGTATAAAACATTTAAAAACTTTTGACGTATCCTAAAGTCGATTACAGTCAAGGAAAATTTCGATTCGTCGACAGATTTATTGTTTTGGAAATTTTTGTGGAATTTTAAGGGATTTCAAGTGATTTTTAGGAATTGTAAGAAATTTAACGAATTTTAAGGGATTTCGAAGCTTTTTGGTGAAATTCTAAAGGACGAGCAAACACACGTATAAAACGAGTAATTTGATGATAATACAAGTAACAAATAAAAAATTAACTATTTAAATGAGGGTTCTGAGCTACCCCAGTTAATCCCTGTAAAAAATGAAATGTCACTGGTCACGTGTGCATGAAATTAGTAGCCCCTAATCTCCGTTCTTCCTCCTTTTAAAATCGATATCATTACTTCTCCTCAATTCAGCACTGTTTTCTTTCTCTGAAAGAAAATTTAAATAGTTGAAAAAATTAAAATAGTAGTATAAGCACCGGATTAAAGTGCTTCCATTTTATAAAATTGGAACGAGCTTCATACTCATTTGATTTTATAAAAAGATAAATCCCCATCTACGAGTATATTGCAATACTTTCATTTGCCACATACGATTAACCAAAACAATTCGACAAAAATATTGTATAAAAATCCTAGAAGAGATAAAAAGCTTTTTCATGTTTTTAAAACCCTTGCAGAAAGTGTAGACTATAAATCAAGCCGAAACTTGAAAGTTCTGTTATCCAAAAAACGAGCTACAGCAACTTTTTCCATTTTTCGGTTTTATTGTTTTATTTACACACATGGGATTT
>JAUEJJ010000021.1:11560079-11575120 GCA_032164275.1 Synergus coniferae | reverse complement strand
GGAATTTTCGTATGGAATGTCTAGTGGAATTTTCACGCGGAATTTCCATGGAACACTCCGTAGAATCTTTCTACATGGGTTGCTGTTGAGTAAATTTGAGCAATTTAATTTTTGTTAATTTCTCTTAATAATAAATAATTGGTATAAAAAGTTCAAGTTTGAAATTTATACATGTTAGGGATATGAAATATATATAACCATACCACTTAAATTCATGTTGGCCTTTTAATGAAATGAAATGCCAACATATATATCTTTTTACAAATCCGCTTAAGGGATAAAAATAGCAGAAATACGAAAGTATCTGGATAAAGAATTCTGATAATTTTATCACCGTGCGTAATCTTGGTATATGGTCGATAAAAAACATTTTGCGTTTCTTCGTTTCCATAGCAGAGCCTTATATGTATTCAGTTCTCTTACACCAACATCCAATGACGCGGTGCGCCGCTCTTGACAATAAAACGGGAACTGTATAGAGTTAGATTCTAAAGGTAGGCAGGCTAGAGAACGCAGGACAACAAGCACGTGGAACACAGGTGTAGCATTCATTGATACGAATGCTGCTCGTAACTAAAGCTTCAATGCGATTTAACCTCGGCTGCGAGCACATTGTGCTTCCGTCGTGTCAAAAGGAGAAACAATTCTCGTTCCCGGCTAACTCCCATGCAATTTTTTAATTCCATCGCTGCAGCAGACTTCCCAGAGATTTTTCATTTGTCCGGAAAAAAATAGAAACTCGTCAAAACTGGAGGCGAGTTTGGTCTTTTCAAAATCACCCCTGCGTACATTTTTACATAGAACGGGAAAAATGTCATTAAGGGGCTTAAAAATTAGTTCTCTCATTTAAATCCTACCTTAAAAAGTGATGTTACCATATACCTCGAAAATATCGAAAGTATTGTTGTCAAAAGCCTGGTTGGTTAAAAATTGGTTTAAAATCAGTTAAAAAAACGATTCTCAAAATGAAACGGGTATGTAGAAATGTAGAAAGACATCCCGCAATGAGGAGTGGGAATACTAGCAGTAAGTATTGTCATTTAAACCTCAAAGAACCTGGTTGTGATTATCAAAGGTGTATTGTCAAACCAGAGAATTAATTTTGTGTTTCCATTAATTCACCAATTAGGTCGTATGGAATCTATTTAGATCTAATCTGTTATAGGAAGCTCGATGTCGAATATGCGGTACTCGATGAAAGCTGCGAATTGTGCTTGCTTTGGTGCTTTCGACGAATTAGTGGCATTAACCACACAGTTATGCATTGTTTCAATTGTCGTGTGTTGAGAATTTGGAACATAGTTGAATTAATTATTGAGTCGAGTCTAAGACATAGTTAAGACTAAGTCCTAACTATGAAAGGACGGGGTACAAATGGGTGCGTCTCAGTTCATATTCACAATGTTTGTAGTAGAAGATTAACACAAATGAATCCAATGACAAATGCCTTCACAAATGCAGTTTATAATAAAAGAAGCAGTTGTAGATTCTAGATTCCAAAATATACTGTAGACTCATAATGAATTTGTCAGATAGTTGAAGGAGATGATTGAGATATTGTTGAGCCCATTGAAGCAAAGTTATAACTTAACTAACCAGAGAGATGGGTAATCAACTAATGAATATATCGTTGGTGAAGAGCGAATATAAATCATAGCAAAGCACGCCAAACTCTGCAGGGAGGACCTTATCTTCGATCAGTACATTGATTGCAGGCAGGCAGGTCAAATACCGGGATCGCCGCTCGGCACGAGCATGATAGCTTATTCAATTTCCGAAGCCGTATTCACTGTTCAATTCGGTGGTTATCAGTCTGCAACCATCCGGTATCTGGATTTCACAATACTTCCAAATTTTCTTTCCAACGCGAACTACAAATCTCCTAAATCAAAATAATCAAATAATAATCACAAAATAATCATCAACTGTTATAAAATAGAATTAATTCACTAATTTTATTAAAAAGAATACTCATCCGTGAAGAGCCTTCGTGTTTTGGAGGGTTATCATTTTGTCGATTATCTAGAGCCGCGACATGCTTTTCCGCATTGTGTACAATGTACATAGATAATCGAGCTTAATTAATTGCTCGAGAAGTGCGCACAAGGCTCAGCAAACACATTTACTTATTACCATCCATCTTGAGTGGTGTCTCCCGGGGGAATCGATTTTCAAAGTGCAGGGTGGTGATGACATGGGATACGACGGGGTCGTCGTTCGATCGTATTAACGCAAGAACTATATGTAGGCGCGGCAATGTACATTCCACCGAAAGCGTCACTCCTCAGGAGTCTCTGTTCGTGACGCGAAAGCGTAATACCGACATGTGAAGAAATAAAATATAATATAAGGGAATAACTCGATTTCCCTCATTGGCACTGGAGGAAATCGAAATTCAATTTCGATCAGGAAACAAAAGCAGGAAACTAAATTTCAATAATAGAGCTTAAGATATGGAAGCTTTTGTCATTTTTATCGATGTTATGGACTCTTTTCAAAGGACTCTGAGGTAAGCCATCAGAGTTTCTGCCATCAGAGGTTCAGCCATCAGAGGTTCAACCATCAGAGGTTAAGCCATTCGGTTAAGTCTCATGCTTGGTGATCAGTGTAATCACTATTGACTGGAACATGTCCCCATGGTCGTAGGAGACATTTACACGATGCATTCTACGTTAAACTTCCCTGGAGAGACCAGAGGGGCGGCATATCTGAGTTCCGGTATCTAACGGACCCGAGGTCTCCCTGACGACAAGGGTAACAACAAACGCCTAATGGCTAATACCTGGCTCAAAGTTTAATTTCCTGGCCTGTGGACAATGCTGAAAGTGACCTCGCTTCCATCCCTCTCGCTCGGCACTCTATATCGCTGTAAAGTCTTCTCTCCTCTTTGCTTCTTCGACCCCCTTTGTGTCTTGCACAACCACATTTACAGCGAATAGCCGGTAATAACCGCTGTGGAATATTAAATGTCTGATTGCTGGGAAACTGTCCCCCTATCCTTTCGTCCAGCAAGTCGCCTTTTGTCGATTGCGTGTTTGCGACAACTTTCCTCGATTCTAGACTTTTACGTGACTACGAATCGACAGGTGCGCGTTATTCATGGCGATAATGCCTAATGATACTTTAATTGATGAATCCAAGAATTGCCTTTCCAGCACCATTTCTATTCGAGGAGAATGTTAGATGAAGTGCTCCGCTTTATAGATTTTTATATAGGGCTATATTTAGAACCGAGAATGTATTAGATATCATATATCTCTTACCAATACTTCTCTCACTAATATTTCTTTTAACCTTATTATTTTGAAAGTACTTTTACTATGTTCTTAGTAAGTTTAGTACCATTATCCGTAAGTAGAAAATGGCCCGCGTATTACACTTTACCAAACGAAGCAATAAAGAGTAGAAGAAAGAGGAAGTGTACTATAATCTCTTTATCCCTCGAAATGACATTTGCATAAAGTCAACTCTAAAACAACGATTAAAACATTTATGACTGAAGTCTCAAATCCACGTGCACGTTTTACTACGAGCGTTTGCCTTCTTGTTGACTGAATCTGCCACAAGTGGAATAGGAAATACCTTAGTAATTCGTATGCATAGAACTGCGGGTTTGATCGCACACGTCGGCCTTAATTCGTACTGTCAAACTTGATACATAACGTTGAAAGATTTCCTGTTTAAGATTTCTCAACTGAATATTTCCTTCAAGCTTTATCAGTCTTGCAACCAATTGATCCAAAATGGTTTTTTAGTGTTGATGGGGTATTGACAAGTTTTCCCTACTACACGGAGAAAAATGAATAGTAGATTCTACATACTATCTGTTCAGTAAATTATGAACGGACTGACTGTTCAGTAAATCCTACTACTCCAGTCAGTCCGTTAATAATTTACTGAACAGATAGTAGAATCTACTATTCATTTTTCTCCGTGTAGAAACTAGACACTAGATACTTGATACTAAAGTATGACGCGCCTTGTGAGGTCCCTGACAGTTTTCCAGATCAGGACCACATTAGACCTAGGGAAAACTCTTTCAAGGCTACACTCGAACCCTATTACAAGATGTGAGCGACATTGAAAAGAAGATTGGCTGGGAAGAAACAGCAGGGCAGAGCAGTCTCGGAAACAGTGCAGGGATAACAGGAAACCTGTAGAATATGGGATGTTACTTGGAAGGGGTTTGAGGATTGAGAAGCGACCTTTATATATCTAACATCATGAATCATGCATCTCCGACCCAACGAGGGAATTCTGCAGTGGCACGAGCAACTAGCCAACCAACCCGCCGTCTGACAAATAAACAATGTTATTTGTTCGGTACGACCTATTCCATCTCTGGAACCAGCCGGAGAGAACTCGCAGAATGGGATATTCCGGGGACGGGACGAGGGAGCAGACGGCTTTCCTGGTCCACAGTGAGAATCCTCTTCCTCCTTCCCATTCCCTGACAGCCAGCCGACCCTGTCAGCACCAGAGACCTCTCTGGCGCGAATGGTGTTTGAGCAAGGCCAAAGTGACGAGGGGTGGACGTATATCTATCGGACACTAGGAACCAAACAAATAGCGTTCTAGTATACTTCCACACTCGAAAACACTCCGGACATTCGAAATCCTGCAAACTGAACTCCGTGTTTCCCTCTTTCATTTCGCCACTGAAAACACCTTCGGGTGATCGAAAATCCATCGCAAAACGATGTAAGAAATTGCTCGAATAAAAGAAACAACTTCCGGATTTGAAGTAAGTTCTGCGTCTTTGATTCGACTCAGACCAATCCTTCTTTTCACCACACGGAACAAAAATCATCGAAAGCGCTTGATTAATAACAACAAATATCTATAATGTAAATAATACATATTAAAATTAAGAATATTTATAGCGATGTGAATATTTTCAGGAATGTGAATGTACAAAACAGACTATTTTTTCCGTGCACTAACGTTGTAAAACTGTACTGTTGTAGTAGAACTTTTGCAATTTAATTATCCGTAATTAGCTCTAATGTGTCCTCGTTTTCTGTTTCAGATGAACCGTCCTATTCAAGTGAAGCCAGCGGACAGTGAAAACCGCGGAGGTGAGAACAAGCGATTCACTAAGTCGAAAATAAAGATCGATAATAAAATAATACAATATACAATAATTCAATAATACGTCCCCATTAACTACTCGAGTCCGTGGTATAATCTTTATTTTCAGACCTGATGGAAAAAAATATTTCAAGTCCAGACATACGATCGTTTATCTAAAGATTTTTTCCATTCATTTTTTCATCCGGATAAAAACCAAAATTTTCGAGATCTACAATTGATTCAATTAGTGACAAGCTTCTGATGAACGATCGTGTTGGATAGTATCATTCACATGTGCATCTCTAATTGCGATTTCTATTACTGCAGAAACGATGTACTTATAATAGACATCTATATTATTTCCATCATACAAAACTTTCATCAATTCTTTTCAAATCAGTTCTTTTCAAAAAGTCAAAACTTCTTTCTCATACATCCGATCGCTATTTCCCTAAGGATTTAACCTAAACATTTTCTTGTTTAGGTCCGATGAATGATCCTGTTACGGCTCCTACTTTTAAAAAGCAAAATTCGGGCTATGTAAAGTACAGACGAACGAGTGTACGTATGCGGGATGTGTTTTTCAGAGTGTGCATAAACTAGTTTCAGAAATCACTGTCATCTTCTCTTTCTATGTCTCACTGCAATTTTTCAAATACAACGCGTTTACTATTTACATTCTCAAATCCCCCATCACAGAAGATTTCAAATAGCAATGAATATCTTAGGTATATACCTAACATGCGGTTTATATGACCTAAGCACTTGACGTATATAACTTTCCTCACAACTGCAGATCGTTACAGGATAGCTATTCAAAACCAAAGATGATGTGCATTCACATATTTCCTTTATTCCCCTCGAATATTATCTTCTTCGAATAGAATATAAATCGCAGGACTTCTTTAAAGGACTTTAAAAAGGATCAAAGAATTCAAAACACTTTCTTGTGAGGCGCGATTCGAATGAAAGGCAAAACATCTTCCTCAGTCTTCCTAATCTCTAAGAGACCCTGTGCTCATCATTCACGATGTCTACTCCTGTACTGAATTTAGATCCATCCCTAACCCGAATGTCTTTCTCGTGCGCTATCCTTTCCGTAGTCCTTAGCAGTTTGCTTGGACTCAGATGAAGCGGGATGATGATGCGGGGATAGACGGGAGGCGGCAGGAGAGGAGTCACGTAATTCATATGCTAATCTGGAGGAGATGCCATTGTAATCTCCGGTCGCCCGCCTCGGCACGGCCCACAAAGCCTTGCCTTGACGCGGATGCAAGCAGAGTGATCCAGAGCTGCGGAAGCTGTATAACTATGTAGATGCTGTATCCACGTAGGAGGAGAGTTCAATCAGGGGTTACTGAACTTCGGCGACACCGTCAACCAGACCATGCATTCCCTTTCGGGAAATCTCCCAGTCTATGCAAAACGATCACGAATTTCATTCCTGATCCCTCGATCTTGACACATTTTCCTTAATTCCCTTTTAACCCAATCAAGATATTCAACACTAATTCAGGAGCTTCGTAAGAAGAATTACGATTCCTCGAAAGTTTCCCAGTGATCATTCGTCTCGTTTAAAACTAGTATATAGTATTCCCATATTTATATTTCTATTAATATCTATTAATATCCCTTAATATCTATTAATAAATCTTCAATTAAGTTTAAAAAGTTCATAAAAATATAATGAATCTGACGGAAAATCCGTAAGTTTTTCTTGTTGAATTTCTTCAGGGGTAAATTCAACTTTCTTCAGTAAACAGAGGTTTTGCTCTTTCTTCTTTTGGTGCTGAAATGACAGGATCGCAAAAAGATCTTCACCTTTCACTTGCAGAGCGAAACGTTGAACCTCCCCTAACGCCTCGTGGCAAGAGGATTCATTGTTCAAGCGATTCGTCGACTTTTCCTGCGATAATGACTGCCCTTTACAGGCCATCTTGGTATCCCGCCACACAGCTTAATTACATCACTCCCTTCTCATCGCGATGGCACTTTAACGCGTCCCTGCTTCACGAAGTAATGTCCTATTAGCAGTACAAAGGACGGATCAAATTTTAATTGCAACGCGTTAAGTCGGCACTTCGTTACCTTTACTTCCTCGGCATCTGTTACGGATTGCCACACCTTTTTCTACCATAATTCTATAAGCACCTAAAAGTCGAAACTTATTTTCCCAAACCCGTAGTTCCATTGATGTCTTTTTGTTATTTTCCCATGTGAATGGGAAAAAGTAAAAAAAGCAAAAAAAGTATATTTTTTTATCTCGAGGATGATTGAAAGGACACTTAAGACTTGACAGAGGATCAGGAAAAGATCCCTTTGCTCCCCTATCTCCTGCTTGCATTCGCATTTTCCCAAAAGGTCGTTTACCAAATACAAAAGTCGGACGAATCCGTTATAAAAAATGTCAGAGGGTCATCACTCGCATTGTCCCTGGGTCTGTTTGTCCCTTTGGGTCAAAGATAGATTTTTCATCGGCCGATATCCACTGCCTGACCTTTTCCCCCTTTACGACTTTGTTTTCTTCAACTGGCGAAATTAAAGTTGTCAGAAGGGTACAGATTTAAGAAATGCGTATCCCGCGAAGTTAAACTAATTCGAATAAAGTTTTCTCAAGTGGATAAGGTGAGTGGGAGCTGTACCGAAGCTAGTTGAGCAAGTAGATATAAGTTTCGATCCCTCGGCGAGCCATCTTGCCTCCACCAACAGCACTCGCACTACTTCTTCGAGATAAACGCAGCGGGATAGCATCTCCCATTCTACTGACACTGCTACCAACTTTACAATCGCTCCTACCAACGATTGTCTTCCTGCTTTCCTTGAGTAATTTTCTCCCATTCTTCAAATGTTTATTCGAAATATTCAGCATCTGAAATGTGAAAGTGAATGCGCATCATCAATGTAGAACTTAACTTAACACATCTCTTAGGACGTAATATATGTTACCTAACTCTCAATGAATAAAAGAAAAGAGGAAACGGGTTACGCGAAACGAAAGGAGATAAAGTACTGACGTAAAATATTAATTACACTGCTGGAGATTGCTCGCCATTTAGAAGCCCTCATCCATTCGACATGCGTTAATTCGCTTAAAAGTTTTTACGATGCGACCGCTGGTTACTCGAAAAACCCGGACACATTAGGTTTCTTCCTCAACTTACTCCAAACCATTATTTTTCTCACCGTGTACCAATTTATTTTACTCTACCCGTATAATGTCTTTCTCTTTTATTGAGTTATGTTCTTAACGCCACAAACATCATTTGAGTTGAATTGTACTATTTAATTCCACAATTGTTTCGTTGCTTTTTAATCTCCTTTTAAAAACTTTTGTCAAACCATAATTTCCCGTGGGTAAATTTTTTCTGGGCGATAGGGCCTAAAGGAGGTGTTAATACTTTGCGAAACGACGACAAAGGTCCAATTCCTTGCTCGTGGCAGTCTCGACGGTACAATGGAGCAGGCATTCAATGAAAAGTACCCCGGGCTAAGAGAAGAGCTCTGGCTGTGAGGAGGTACGACAACTTTGAAGAGAGGCAGAGGTACGACGTTGCTGCAAGTCAGGCGAGAATCTAATTTCCCGAGACAAATCCTTAAATGTGCCCTAGAGCCCAGAGAGGGTGCTACCTCGTGGAATGAGGTGTCGACATTGTCACGTACATCAGACACCTTTATTTCATGCATCGTATCGTGTATTGTTAGCATCCCCGAAAATAAATATCTACGAAACATCCATCTCGATTCATGAATATGATCCATTCGTTTAAGGTAGTTCTCTCGAAATTTCACTTTTCTTATGAACTTTCAGACAACTCAGCTGTCTGAAAGTTCCGCAATACATTCAGCAGGAGATTGTGTGTATTGAGATTGTTGTTGCATAATAATGCAACGACCTTGCAGTTTGATACATTTTTGATTATAGCATCAACGGTCCTTACGATATTTCTTCTTTCCAATTTCGCGCGAGAAAGCTACCTTAAAATAATTAACCATCAGGATCTTATCGGATGCGTCAGGTACAACAGAAAAAAAGAAAGAATAACATGTAGAAAAACTCGCTTGTAAATTTAATAAGGATTCGCGATCAAATTTTTTGCGAATACGGATGGGGATTAATTATGGCGGATTGCAGTCGTTCGAAAAGAAAATATTTTATTAAACCATCGACATTTTCATTTCTTTATAATCAAATGAAGATTTTTTAAAACTTTCTTTCTTATTTCTTCATTTTGGAAGGTGGGAAAAGAGATAGAAATTGGAATTGGAAAGGGGATAAGGGGAATTGGAAAAGGTATTGATAAAAAGAGATGGAAAAGAGGAATTGGAAAAGGTAGTTGATAAAAAGAGATGGAAAAGGGGAATTGGAAAAAGTAGTGAGAAAAAGGGTTCGGAAAAGTGGGACGGAAAAGTAGGTGGAAAAAGTGGGTGAGTAAGGATGAAGTGGGACGGAAAATAATTTCAGGTGAAGAAATGTCGATAGTTTAATAAAACAAAATTTGTCCGTACGTTTAATCTAAGTAATCATACCGAAGCGTTATTTTTATGGAATTAGCCATACGTAAAGCTACTCCCCAGAATGAAATAAAGAGAAATATCCTGCACTGTATATTTAAAATTAGGATTAATATTTCGACTCGAGCTAATTCCCTTTTCGAAAATTGCGAGTAACAAGACCTGATCACTGATGCCCATCGTACTTTGGCCCATTGCCATCTCTTTGTTTCTGTTCTGTATTCCAGAGTGCATGATGGACGACGGGAGCGCCTGTGCCATCTTCTGGAAGTAGGAGGCACCGGTGGCGGCTGCTGAAGGTAACTTCGACTTCCAGGAGATAGCTAGCTTCCTTTCAGACCTTCATTCTTCTTCTCCACAAAGTGGCAGTATAAAAGAGAGAGAGAGAGAGAGAAAAAAAGAAGAAAGAGAAAAGGATATTCTTTCCATCACGCTATCACCGCTGATTCAAACACAGTTTGCTGCAAAGTTCATTTTGCTGCTCGCTACTGTCAAACCACTTATCCTCTCCCATTTTTTTGAAAGCCTTCCTTCCTACTTCTGCTTCTCACCCGGAAGACATATCTTACCAATTGTTTACAAATTGTTCACGAAATTTGTTGTGCTTAGAAACTTTTATTTTTCTACAGATTTCTAATTGGATTAAAATTTTAATTTAATTCTTAACTAATTTAATTGTTAGCTAATTTAATTGAAAATGTTGTTTCTCCCACAAAATTCTCTCTCTCTCAATCCATCCTGGATCCAACTTAATCGCCATCTCCAGCGAAAAGTATCATTGTCCGCTCTTTACAGATGTGACCATATAGTGGCTCGCTCGTTGGATGTATTGTCTCGTTCGTTGTCGATGTGTTTTTATCACCTCTGTACATATATATATTTTTCTAATTATGATGTGAGTTACGATTTCTCGCTGTACTAGACTTGTTACTATGGAATTTCCACTCCCCGCCACCTTCCATCGCGGCTGTCCTTTAAATCCTATCACCGCCACTGGCCACTTTAGCACACTCACACCAACGTACGAAAATTAAACCATAAGCAAAAACATGGCCAGTGCAGATATTTCTAAAAAGGCTTCGCTCGAAAACCGACTAAATTACTTTTAGTGCCCAGAAAGATGCGTCCAAAAAAAAAAAAGAAATCAAAATCCAATCAGGCCCATAAATATTCGGTGAAATCACGAATAAGGAAACAATCTGAACAATTGGTACCTAGGGAACCATCCCTTGTCGAACAAAATTTATAATCAGAAGTTAGAAATAGCTGCAGTGCTCTCAGAAATAAGCATTCATTTTTGTCACATTTAATTGGCGTGTGATTCAAAGAGATGTGACCTCAAGAAAAATGGAACAAAGTTCTCCTCTGTTATGGATCCCTCTAGAGTTCTAAAATTCTCGAGATCTGTTAGCATCAAAACATCAATTTCGAAAAACTCAAAATTCTCTAAAGGAAATCCGAAATACTCTCGTTCTCTCTTTGGAACTCTAGACCCTGACGTTTGAAAACATATCTGAAATGAATTTTTGATGAACTTGGAAACTTGATATCCTACAGGGTTTCCAAAACCTTCGAGATGAACTTTGTTCTAAGTAGTGAGTCGCTTTTCGTCCCGGTTTTCGCGTTATTCCCGTTCCACTTGTTTCTTCAGCTTATGGTGTAGGTCTTAGGTTGAGATTGATTGGTTATTTATTATTGTAATTGTGATCATTTTACATTATTATCGTTAATTATTATTATCGTTGCCACACACACAGCCCCGTGATGTTAGATGTACATTTGCCATAATTACTCAAGTATATTGTACGCATCGCAAGCGATACGTACCTATCCACATGCTCATGTATTACTTACCCTACCTCCTTCCCCTTAGGATGGTGGATGCTGTGGTGTAACCGTGTAACTTTGTCGTTCTTGGTGTTAGCCGCCAGACTATTTTCTTTAACTGGCTTGCAATTTTGATTAACCGAACCTTCTAACAACACACTTTTTTCTTTTCTTCCAACCTACAGACAGAAAGCTGTTCGTGGGTATGCTCAGCAAGCAACAGACAGAAGACGATGTTCGACAGTTGTTTTCTGCCTTTGGAACAATAGAGGAGTGCACCATACTTCGTGGACCCGACGGAACTAGTAAAGGTAAGATTTTTCAATTTTAAATTTTGTATTTCAAGGATTTTTCAAATTACAGTACAACCTCCATAAGAGGTCCCTCCATAAGAGTTACAATGGCCTTGATGAGCTCGGATTCTTATGCATGGCCTCTTGTGGAGGTTGTGCTGTACCCAAATCATTGATATTTACGTACTCATTTATATTGATGTAATATCATTGATATTCAGAAGAAATATCAAACACCTTGAAATACAATCTACACCATTCCACACAACACTGCAAAAACACAATCATGGGCAAACTATTCTTAGCAATATTCTTGAGAATTGACTTTTCCTTCTCAAAGAAACTTAAACAAGGCATTGAGATCCTTCAGCAAAACAATTGAAAAAATGTATCTGGATGATGAAAGAATGCCTTTAAGAAAAGGCAACGTAGTGAAGCCAGGGAAAATTAAAAATAATGCAAGAAAGAAGAATGTAAGTACCTTGCGATCGCTCAAAGAAAGCAATTGCCTCGTTGGGTTGGTCTGTAGCTGGAAAATATAATCGCCCTTGCTTTTGAATATTTGTTCGCTCTGTAAACAGCAGTGAAGCAGTTAGGTTGGGTTGGACAGACTGAGTGCTAGGCAGTTGCATGCTGAGAGGAGCAATAATTTCCGCCGGACGAGAGAGAAATTTACATAAATATTTTTATTCCAGCACCAAGTGCGCAAGCAATGTAGACTGTAGAAAGCACTGGCACATACTATCTCTGGAGATCTCTCTAGAAATATATCCAAGCTTTTTCACTGTATTCTATAATGACATATAATATGGTTTAGAAAGTTTTCCGAATTTATAAAGAGGATTCTTTGATGACAAAATTTTCGCTTTTAATGATGATCAAGTAACAGTAAGTTATCCAGAGTGAAGGCGAGCAGAGAAGTAACGAGAAGAGAAAATGGAAGCCTACAAAGGAAAGGACGTGAACGTAATTAAATTCCACTTTGAACTAAAACTCTCTTCAGCACTTAATAAGATTTTGATTCGTAGTTGTAGGCCTGCTAACACAATCTTGAAACAAAAAAACTTTTTTACCATTTTTTCCAATAATCGTTTAAAGAGCTTTGTCGTCTGCACGACCGTACAAATGTAGATAATGTAGATGTGTTTCTAAAAAAACCCTTATCGTTTATTCTATACACCTCCAGGGATACATCCCTCGTCTTAAGCTCATCCGACCGAAAGTTTCGAAACACGTTTCATCACTGCGAGTTTCATAACTAGCTAATCCGCCCTGTAATGGAGAGATCAGGAGAAGTTATATTGGTCGATACCCTTGATGCAACTCCTCTGGAAACACGTGCGTTCCTTCTGCTACGTGTTCAATTTAGGATAGAGCCAACTCTTCAAATTAAATCAAAATCCAGATTTAAGGCTGGATAAAAAGCGCTTGCTACTACTAATTCGCAGTTTATACATCAGGATCTTTGCATTTTCAGTTGGAAGACTCATATTCCAGTTTCATAAAATTTACTTTGTCTCTATCTGTAAGCGAACTTTATTACTGAGGTAGAAAGTATTTTAGAATTATGAGCACATTCTGCTTTGAAAATTAATGTAGCAGAGTCATTTTGTTGTGCGATGAGCAGTCACATAAATTCTTTTACGCTTGACAATTATTCTGCTCGTTGTGACATGACATAAAGGTCGCAACGAGTTTACAGTAACCAAGCAACGAGGTCAACTAATTATTGCATCGACATCCGGCCAGCGATTCATGTTTGTATACCTCACATTTTTCCCAGAAGGTTGTATTCGACAGAGATTCAAAAGCGGAGCTCCATCGAAGTATCTCCGTAACGAGAAACTCGCGATTCGCCTTGCGAGGAAGGAGGTCGTCCGTCGACGAAGCGGCGCTTCACATTTTTCCTCGTAACGACAAACTTCCTCCAATTATTTTTCTCTCGCTCCGTCGGGATTTCAAACATTTCAGCGTCACTTGAACCAACTCATCTCTCCTATTTTCGCCGTAGTGACGATTCCCCTAATGCTTCTGCATCACCGCCCCTCTGTCTCGCTTGAAAACAGAAATTCAACTGTATTATTTCAATAATTACGTGGACCACAATAATTCACGTAGCTAAGAAGATTATAAAACGTTATGAATAATGGAACGAAATATTGTTCGTAGCAAGTGCGAGAGTCCGTGGCGTTTCAAGGGTTGTATCTGGCAGTTCTAAGGGGCAGAGAAGAAGAATAGAGGAGGTGAGAGATGAACTACGAGTAGTATCGCGGGAATTGAGAACACAATTCTATATATATAGGTAGGGGCATATAAATGCGAGCGAGGACTTGTGAAAACAATTCTGCGCATTATGTTGCAATAACCTTGCGCAAGTAGTCGACCCTCTTTCCAAGTTCTCCAACAATTCATCCCTTAAGATTTTCTAATGTCCTCGGTACCAGACTCTTCTTCAACTTTCCGTCGGTGAACAAGGTGTCTACCCTGCGTGAATTTATAAGAAAAGCCGGGAATTTTTTGGGTAAAAGCAGACACCCCTGGTAGATCGATAAATATTGGATTGGAAAAGGAGTTTGAAAATGTGGGTTGGAAAAAAATTTTTTTTTTAAGTTTCGCTAAAAAGCTTTGAAATTCTTTGTACAATGTTTCCCCAGAGAGTTAAATATACGACCAGAATCTGCAATTTAGCATGAAAAAACTTCTCCCGTTTCGTTCATAATGCAATTGAACGAAAAGTGATTCATCCAAGTGGAGCATAGCGACACAATGTAATTAAGTAGGTATCGAAGCGCTGCTGTGTACAGGTACGCCTTCACGCTAGTGAATTACCTTTGTGCGCATACATCGAACGCACCAACAGAGGCACACACAACAAACCAGAAAATCTAACAGAGGGTGCTTTGGGCAGAAGCTCTCAATATGTCCGACCTAATCCTCTCCCTGAGGACCTGAGTCCCTCCTCTCTGTGTCGCTTTACTTTGCAATATGTACAAACATTTTGAACCCAGCTGTGTCGAGGATTTAGGAGCTAAACGTTTAATAAATACTTGGCTCGAGCGACACCCAAACTCGAGACGAGGTGTCTTGATTTACAGCTTAATATTATATACTTTACCATTCGAATTTTCCCTCAGCGGTCCCGCAAACGAGATTGATTTAGTACTGTCTCTTCAATTTTTTAACGAGTTTTTAACAACACTCTGAAAAATAGTCATTCTTCTTTCTATATTATTTATCCAGAACTAGCAACTATATGACTCCCGCCCTCTGAACGCGATTAATTTCTCGTTTTTGCACACCTTTTGCTAATAGACAAAATAATTGAGAATTTTTAAT
>JAUEJJ010000021.1:11548555-11559979 GCA_032164275.1 Synergus coniferae | reverse complement strand
TAAAATCCCATAAAATCTCGTTAAACACTTTCAAATTCCGTGTACCAATTTTGTACACCAAATAGTGTGTACCAATTTAATATAGTAAATTTTGTATACTTCCGTGTGTACTTTGCTTGTAATTTTATTTGAAAAAGTCTTGATACAAAGAGGGGGGCTAATATTCAAAACAAGTTGGATAAAGTTACGACAGCTGAAAATGATATCATTGGGCAGATCTTTTTCTAGAAGGTGCATTGTGGATCGTGGCCGAAACGTTGAAAATGCTGAAGAAGGCATTGTTCGAATAAGTCCTCGCGGAGGAGATATAAGCTGCCATTGTACCCGCGAGATTTACCGTTCTTATATTAATGCGATTACCGCCGAGTCGAGCGTCTCGGAGAAAATATCCCGAAAGGGGTACCAAGAGGACCATCCTCTGGTCGTATACAGCATCTTTCCCCCTTCACCACGTCAATATCTAGAACGTCACGACGCAGAGTTTCACTCGCTAGCTGGTCCGTAGAGGATATCTTTACCACTCTTGCTTACTAGCCCCATCCGGTGAGCAGCTTTTCCCCGTCGACCATAAATACGCCATATTGGCCATAAACCTTTACATTCGTGCATTACCCACCCCGTTCAACACGTCCCTCGCTTCCTGCGTCCTGTTATCGAATAACCGGCGCTAGTCAGCTTAACAGGCTACCTAAAGCCCACGATCCAGAAACGCATTGGCGTTCACAGTTGGAGGCTTCTAAATTTTTGATAAATGATAACGCACCAATTTTTTCCTTCTGACGAATCCCGTCTATAAACGCTCCACCCTAAATGTATCTCAAATTTATTCTTAAAACCTGGTGCCCAAAATACAAAAATACATCAATTTTCCCAGCTGAAGATATCGACCCAAAATTCTTGTCCATTCATTTTTTAAAGACACATGTATAGAATATATCTATTCAGCAGTATTAACAACATTATCATCATTCATCAATTAGTTTATGTTATTTGATTAAAACTGTTGATTACATTGTAGCTCAAATTGCTGTTGACTGTTTTTCTGCATGTGAATTGCATGTGATAACAAGTCTACTTTGACACCGTAACTCTCATTTCGGATGGAAACATGGTGCCTGCATTTGAGCTCTCCTCTAATTAAAATGTTGGATTAAAACCACAAATCAAACACATTCCGCTAACTCTATTCATGTTTGTACAAGTTTAATTAGACTTAAGCGATGAAAGCTACGTCGTGTTCAGTAGTCATCAATGCGAAATTTAATTTTACATTAGAGAGATCATTACATATAAGTGCTAGTTTGTTCTATCTATATATTTAACATTCATTAAAGTAATATGGACATTTAGCAGCTAATTATCAGAACTTGTTATATTTTCATGAAATTAGTTCGGACCATGTTGCATAATTTTCCTAGAATTTTAGATTCAAACTAAAACTTGTAATTCTCTGCAGGAGAGAACCATAAATCATTAAAAAGTTGTATTTGGCCTCTATTTCTTTACCATATTCATGTTAAATTAATTCCATAATACTTTTTCGATACAAAATCGTTTTCGATCGTTTTCTACGTTGAAAGCTGAAGTATCTTTCTAATTAGCACGGCAGATCTCTGTGAGTAATGTTTCAATGAGTTTCTCAGGGAGGAGTAGATCCAGGTTTCTCTAAACAGAAGCAGCCCTTCTGTCCTTCTAATTGTGATCTTGTGTAACGAGTGATGTTTAGTGCACATCCTACAGTAAGCAGAATGGCAACGATGCTCTCCCTACTTTATAGGCCGACCATTACGGATCTGTGGGTTATATATCAGGGTGAAACATTAGAAATTTAATAATCCACTGCGGCCGTATCCTTCGTTCACTCCAAGCACTCCTAACAGTCGCTAGAAGTTCTGCAATGACCGCGTCGTAATCGTAACGAGACATTTTACATAGCAAATTGGATATGTGTTGGTGATGGCAATGCCTGGGAAACATGGCTTCGTTGTAACCAACGAGACCGGCATCGTAATACACTATAAAACTATATAACGGGGGTTGAAAGGGGACTGCGATGTTTATTACATAATGGACGCGCGTAACACTAAAGTGCTGTGCAAAATCGTTCGCTAGAGCCGAGGCCTGTACGATCATTACGTTTACATGTCCGTTTTTGTGATCCAGCTTTCCCATGCACGCGAGCCGGACCATAACGACGCGAATGAAAAAAAAAAAATCGCGAATAAAGTCCGTTCATAAAACCGCGGTACGAGTTTTCGTCGAACCGGAATGACACGTGACGAGTTACTGTCATACAGTTCCAATGTTATTGTCAACGAATACTTTCTTCGCTTCATTTTGGCCCCTACTTCTATCACTGAACATTATTCTCTTGTATATATGATGTAGTAGAAGTTGATTAATAATTTATCTATTTCACAAAACATGATTCGGTAATAATAGCTGCACATTATATCGAATTATGTCAGCAACTTTTACATTTTCATCATTTACTATGGGATTTAATAGACTGGACGTGGACAGACGTAAGTAATCATTGCCTAGCGTTCGTCCATTTTTGTGAGCAGAGTCCTATTAAATAGCCCACCTGCTGTTCGCCCGAGGCAAGGAATTCTCGGTCAATAGACATCAAAAAGGTGCAACCCTCCTTCGTTATCGTCCTTTTCATACAGGAGATACGAGGATCAAATCTGAAAATGATGATTTCCCGTTGCAATTTTTATTTAATATCTTTCAACTGAACGTAAGGGAGATTATTTGTTTGAATGGATTGCTGAGATTTGCAGATTAGCTAACCTGAGATATTTTTTAGACTAAAAATGGGACGTAATTTTTCGGGGGCAATGACACGATCCTGGGCAGGGTGTGCTCGGACCCCAAAAGGAAAATCAATGCAGTGAATGAGCTCTGAGCGTAGCCGCCTGTCACACTATCGCTATACGCTGGGGTGAGCTCAAAGTAGGGTGAATTCCATGCCACGTAAGCATATACAGGGTGATGAAGAAACTTGAATCACCCCACGCTTTTCCAAGGCCAGTGTGCACCACTGTTAAAGAATTTTCCTCCCGAGCAAGCGGAAATAAATATTCAAGCAGAAGCAAACAAAAACTTGCATTTTTTATCCTTTTCTCGTGCTCATTGTCCAACGACAAAGAAATGACTTTTTTTCTTATTTCACACAAGTTTTTTTTACTCTTATATCAGAATTGCTCGTGATCGTTATTTTCTCACAGAAATCGTTTATTTTGTCATGTCACTCTTTGCACAAAGTGTAGTTTTATTTCTGGATCTAGTTTACTAAGTAAATGTTTCAAATATTTCTAGAAACTACCTTGAGACCGTTTTTTGGTCATTTAATTCGGCGTCCGAAGTTTACGACCGAAACTGTTAAATTTTCTTTTTGTTACTAAAAAAAAAAATGTATTCTACAGCAGGCTGAATTTACGACTGCTTTTATGTATGCATTTCCCATGTTTCATGGGCCTGTGTCATCAGGGTAGTCCCCAGGCTGGTAAACCGTGAAAACTCGAAAATGTCACGAAATTTTTTCTAATATTTTAACCAGCATATGTTTTCTCTGTCTAGCGTTTTAAGAGTACAATTTTAATTATTTTGAGGTAGATTTTTCGCATACGGGAGTTTTAAAAGTCATTTTTTTACGATTCCCAGTTTCTCGTTGGGCTTAATTGACGCATAATAATAAATGCATATTTCTCTACTGAGAAATATGCATTTCGTTACACTACGTTATAGCGTGTTGTCAAAAGATTTGTTAGCACGTTATTATATATGTAACGGATTTAACGAGCTACGTGATAAGATTTTATCCCCTGTTCTCTGCTACTTCACAGATTATGAAGGAGCTACTTACAGATCCATAGAAAAGATAATTTCATCAAAATCTTTAATCAAAATATCTTTATCAAATTAATCTGGCTAATTTAAACTGTTATGAATTGAATAAAAATGTTTTTAAACCCCTTTCTTGTAAATCCACGTCATTGGAAAAGCCGATATCTCGCGTGGACTAGTGTCGCCGATAAATTTCATAAAAAGTGGAGCGGACTGGCTTTCGTTAACGACCTCGTTAAAATTTGTCATCAGAAGCGGGAGTGAAAAGCGGACTATTTGGGATATTCGTGTCACGATTCGTTTCCACATTGGACTGGTGCGTTTAGCGCAAAATAACTACGCACCCCGTGGTTGCATCGTTAGACCGATAGTTTCAACGAACGATAAATCCCTCAAAAAGGCATTTCTAAACGATTTTGACCGACGAGTACCTGGATTTTGCGTGAAATTGACGTCCGATATTCATAGTCGTACATTTTCAAAGTGAAAGCTCGGATTCATGAGTTTTAAACTCCAAGTTAAAAAAAGTAAAAACAAATAAAAAGAGACTCATCTATCAAGTTTTATACACAATCCAGCCACTCGATTTTTCACTCATTAGATTTATATTCGTCGTACATATTAATGGACTGAAGTTTTAGATGTCAGTTATTCTGACAGATATTGTTTATTTCGATTTTTTTTGTTTATAATGTTGAAAATAATTGAAACCAGACGTCTACGTCTATTACAAAATTTGTCTACATTTGTTTTACAGAATTTGAACTTTATTTAACTTTATTTACTTTGTAAACCATATGGAGAGTAGAATTTCAATGCAGTGTGAATTCCCATGCTGATTAGGAACGCAGAATTGAGAAGGGTGGTCTTTCATATAATTATTGCGACTCCCCATGGCTTATGGGACGAAGTAGAACACACAATATGCGTCTGCATGAGGCGAGGCAGGGTGATTTTTTCTCTTCGTTATTTGGACATGGGGTGCATGTTAATAACAGTGACAAACCGGCTTTTATATCAGATGAGCGTCTGTTATCTTCCACGCTACATTTGTACACAATAGGCTTTTTGCGGAGTCGATAAGTTAAGGGTCTTAAATTGCGAAAAAAGAACTTCCTTTTAAACTCAATTTAAAATAAAGTGGCAAAAGGCGATTAGGAGCCATTATAATAGTTCGAACATCGCAATTAAAAGCGTTTTTGGCGGTCTTTGACGAAGCAACATCATTTATTTTTAACAGAGCCTCCGGAAAAAGTCGAAATTGGACGGAAATCGACCGGTCGAGAGCAAATAGGGCTTAAGAGGAGTCGAAATTTGAACGCGTGTTCGCACCGGTCGAGTTTCATTCGCATTCATGGCAAATGTACTTGGCAGAGGGGATTAACATGCATTTACAAAATGCGAACGCGCACCAATACCACAGCAAAGTCTGCGTCGACTTTGAGGATCCAGCATTTCCCAACCCTTCCTCTGTCCAACCTTTTCAAACGATAATCCAATCATCCGTGTCCTGCGATTTGAAGCTAGTAATTCCCTATGTTTGATCATCCATAGGTCATTTGCCATCGGTCTACTGGAACTTTTCGTTCTCAGTCAAATTTCCATATGAAGGGTCATGCTCTTTAAATAAATTTGATACACTCAATATTTCAGAGAGATTTACGACTAATCTTCCTGTTTTCGGAGAGTTATATGGGAATTTAACTTTTTTCGAGGCTGGCGTGATTAACATTTTATGTCCGGGATTTTCACAGTTTTCAAGTAACTTTAAGGAATTTTGAGGGATTTCATAGAGCTTTTAATTGCTTTTAGGGATTTTCAAGATATTCCAAGGGATTTTATTTGATTTTAAGCTAGGAATTTCAAAGAATTTTTAAAAGAATTAAAAAGAGTTTAAGGATTTTTAAAAGTTTACCCAAATTTTCAAGGGATTTTTAAAGAATTCAAGGGTTTGGTATTTTTAAGAGAGTTCGTGAGATTTTCAAACTTTTTTAAAATGATTCTAAAGAACGTCAAGCGATTTAGAGTCATTTAAAATATTTCAAAATCCCTTGGAGTTCATTAAAATCTCTTGCAATGTCTTGAAATATCTTGAAATCTTGTGAAATCTTCGAAAAAATCTTTTTATAAATTTCTTTTAACTCTTTTAAAAATCCCTTTAAATCAATCAATAAAAATTTCTTAGTATCCCTTGAAATCTTTAAAATCACAATCTATCGAAGTTCTTTTATAATTTTTTTAATCTTATGAAATCGCTTGAAATTCCTCAAAATCACTTAAAATCTTTTACAATTTTTTAAAGTCTCTATAAAATTACTTTACATTCTGTGAAATCTCTTAAAATCCCTGACAACGCCGGGTAAATTTTTATTCGTAAATAAATAAAAATTATAGACTCTGGCAGCTTTGGAAACTTTTAAAAAATATTTTTATTCCAATTAACATAAAAAAAAAATCGTCAGACTGGACATCTGAAACTTCAACCCAACTTATCAGAGTGAATATTTGAATATTTGTTATGAAAATACGTGATAAAAATACATCGTCATAACATTGGATGTTTAATTAATAATTTTTGAAGCTAGACGAATATTAAAGACGTAAAATCTAAATTGCACTAAATGCTGTAATTGCACGGAACACCAGTTTCAATTGCGCGTTTAATGGTCATTAAACGGGTTTGTGAGAGGTAAGTGGGTGCACTGGTAAAACCACAAATCTCATGCTCGAAACAAGAACGTAATCGTTACTGTCGGTAGTGTGTGGCAAATTGCAATTTATCGATATTATGTATTATCGATCTAAAATAATGAATTTCAAGCGGTGTGTGATTTTCGAATTTTGCCTGACTAATGATAAATCTATTTCGACAGCTCGCCTGCACAAGAGCTTTCGAATCACCATTTCCTGAAAGCCGTACATGAAAATGTTTGAATGACGTGTAACCCGATTGAATTATTGTTTAACTTTATTTGTTAAACAGCTTTCAACATAACTCTGTACTTGTCGAAATTTCAAGTACCGTAGCAATAATAGAGAGGATTTCGATTTTTTAATACCGAGTGCGGATTTACGAGTCTGAGGGCTTTCAATTAAAGAGAGCACGTTCTCTATTCATAACTCTTGTATTCGTCAAAGAACTGATTATTCACACATATAACGTAAAATATATATTATTTATAATTAGAGTTCATAATTTGGATTTGATTTGGATATTTTAAAATTTAACTTTCAAAAAATACTAGGAAAAAATTAGTTA
Organism: Synergus coniferae; assembly: GCA_032164275.1. Lineage (NCBI taxonomy): Eukaryota > Metazoa > Arthropoda > Insecta > Hymenoptera > Cynipidae > Synergus > Synergus coniferae. Next base: position 11,552,868 of record JAUEJJ010000021.1, on the reverse strand, counting down.
TCTAAATATTCCTTGTCTGTCATCGATTCTTGAACAAGACAAAGTTTAAAAAACTTTAAGTAATATTTTGAAAACTTTATTCTTTCAAAAGTCGATGACAGTTTAGGAAAACTTCGATAACTAATTTTCTCCGTGTATTATTATTTATTATTATTATTATTTCGCTGATAGTAGTAAAATTTACTCCTGAGGTAGTTTCAGTGGCAAAGTGTCGAGACTGAAGTTACGTTATGAATTTATAAGCCTGCGTTATTTCGTCACCTTAAGATGCAGAGAACGTCAAGCTCGTCGAGGGTGAAAATGATTCGGGGCAAGGCGCGGGTCATATATATCGCCGGAAATTTCCTCGTACCTAGCAAGGAGAAACTGTTTGCGCAGAGCAACGAAAGTTTCCTCTGGTAACCATATTCTTCATCACCTGCTGTAACCAGTCTTCGCAAACGACATCCAGAATATTATAGTAGACTCAAAGTGCTTTAGAGTGCGTGTACAAGATGCAGACGAAAGCAATCACTTTCGTAAATAAAGCCCCTCTCTGCTGCTTTTATTTGAAGATCATTCGCGAGCGCTGTAAAATGCTAGAACGCGGAATTAATACATGAGAACTTTTAAAACAAGAAATTCAGAGGTATCACGTAATGCTCTTTCCGACCAATTTTTACATTTACTCTCCTCCTTTATTTTTTATAACATTGCGCAATGCTAAAATGAAAAAGAGCTTTACGGAGAGTAACTGCTATACGCTTCCTCCAACTTTTTATCTTTTGTTAACGTCGTTTCTACACAAGGCCATTTTACTGTAAATTGAAAGGTTAATATTTGATGTTTTGTGTTGTAAAGAAAGGCAAATATTGTGAGTTTTTTGCTGTTTCTTTGTTCTGCGTTTTATAATTTTCATTGAGAAACTTGTTGAGAAGGTTGATGTGCTTTTTTCAATCAATTCCTCGTCCTTTTTTGTTCAAGGCAAAATTTGTTTAGATTACATCCGACGTTTGCAATCATCCCTCTCCTCTCTCAAGAGTCTACCGGTGGGAGGGAATTTAATTTTGAGAAACACAAACATCCGACAATTACGGGCAAGTGAAATAGGAGCGAAGATAATGTTGACGGATGATGCCGAAGACTACTCTTAATTAACCATCGAATCAATATTTGAACGAGTCCTTTATTAAGGTTGGCAATGGCTAGCGCGACGGGTGTCACGTAGGAAGGAAAATAAATTTAAGGCCGGGTTAATTGATAATGGAGTAAGTCGAATTTAATGAAAACTTAACTCAGAGAGATGACTTTTGCTACCCTAATTTGGAAATTTATTGAATCCTTTTAAAAGACAGACTGCCAGTATTTTAAGCTCACTCTCTGTGTACTATACTTAAATCGAATTATTTTCAGTTCCTTTGAGGCACAGTTGCAAGTACTTAATTTACTTTCCTTTTTATGTGTCGAGATTTCAAACCACGCAATCTTTCTTCATTCGAAGCGCGAGAGTCTATCGGGTAAAACGACTTGGGTGCCGCTATTTCATATGGGAGGAGCGAATCACCGTCGCTGGGGAAATTCGTTTCGTTTCGAAATCCAATTAAAAATTATATCACTACCTTTAGGTACCAATACTCGAGTTGTAACTTTTGTTGGTAGATACTATCGTGTTTTCTAATCCGGGTCTTTTACGACCATGTAAACCTTTACAAGTACAAATAAAACTACATGCATCGAGAACAAACCCCTGGATTTTGCACCCCTTTTCTCATTGATTTCCATTGCTGGTATAACTTCGTTTTCGCATTATTCGATTTTCCTATCTTAAATAATACATTCTCTCTGATGACAAAGTGATGTTACCAATATATTGAACACATTGTTGTCGAAAACCTGATTGGTGTTTTGGGAATCACGCGAATTTATAAGCTGAATATGTCGAATTTGGAAACTATCTTCAGACTATTTTCGTTCTCAAAACAATTATTGTTGTCAAAAATATTTTAAGGAATTTGAAGAAATTTCATTGGATTTTCAGGCATTTGTAGTTTTGTGGTTTTTGTAGTTTGGCATTAAAATAAAAAAGCCTTTTCACTTCGTTGATTACTTCATACACCTAATTATTAATAAAGCTCGTCTTTCCATTTTCCAATTGTCCATTTGATCATCGAAAGTGACTCTCATTTATCAAAAATTGAAAGTGCTAACACTGCTCTAAATTGTTTGAGGGAAGCGATCGAACTTTCATCGATGCTTGTACACTAAGGTGTGAAACCACCATTGTTGTTTACGCGTGTTTACGAATGCAAAGTGTTTGCAAGCATTGTGTGCTCACCGCGTGCAGTGCGTGTACACGACGCATTGAATGAGTCCTTGCGTGCGTGTAGCGAGGGTGCTTGCATGTGCGGTGGCGTTAGCACACTTGGCGAGCTGCCATTTAGGGTGAAACTACCAAGAGGGTAGCCGCCCTCACACTCAACTCGTCCTTTCCAGCCCAATGAAAAGGACTGGGTGCACTTTTCTTTTCACAGACCCATAACTTCCTAAACTTCGGATATTCGCATTATAGTCATCACAAATCATCACCAATTCACCTTTCTTCATTTTCAATTCGTTCACCTTTTTCACCTATTTCGTAGGAAAGTTAAAATGTTCTGAAAGAAAAGAATAGAAAATTATTTGGAAAAGCCGTACTTTGTTATAAATAATATCTGAAGTGTTTACGAATAATACAATTAAATTATGAGCAAAATAATAGAAAATGTTTTTCCGCCCCCAGGAAATGATAGATTTACAAAAGTTTAATGAGTAAAGTGATTATAGTTCCTATCTTCTAAAACTTTGTAAAGCTAACTTTATTGTGGTAGTCTACATTTCGAATTTGTCGTGAGAATTATTTTATCTCGCCTTTTGAAAATGAACTCCAGATTGTTCTCACGCGGAAGTCATAAAGGAACTTGGCACCACGGGTAGAAGTTTGTCAGAGACGAAGATGGTGAAGTTGGTCGGAGTATGAGATTGCGGAAAAAGAGCCCAAAGAAGAGACGAGTCGGGCTGCAGAGAATCTCCGGGCTAATTAAATAACTAGCAAGTCACCAAGCAACTTGCCACCTCGAACGAGTCCAATGCTACCTTGACTCGGCCTTTCTTACCACTGAAGCTTGTGTTTCTAGCTGTCTCACGTCTCTCGCCCACTCGTTATTTAATTAAACTTTCCGAGAGAAGCCAGCCCACTGTTTATACGAAAGAGCTTTTCTGCTCGTCACTGTCCATTTTAACCTTCCTCTTTCGGCTTCGAAAGCTCAGACTGACCTAATAGTTTGTTTTCCCTCTCCTCTCACGAACCTTCTTCAAAGACCATCATCAAAGACTGATTCTGATTCAGATACTTATTTTCGGCGAAAGTGTTTTCATTTTTTCTTGCTTTCAGGTATTACATGAACTTGCCGAAAGACGCGTGCTTTTTTTGTTATTGCTCATTTCTCGTATTTGTTGCTCAAATGCAACACTAGAATGAAATCTCTTTCATGTCAGCTCTTCAGAATTCGGGGAAGTTCGGACAATGACAATGCTATTACGCCTTGCGTGACCGGAATATATTTACCGTCGCGAGAAGTCATGTCAAATCGCGCATTTTGTTCTTTTATCCACAATGTCAACCACAAACCGCATTGCTGACGAATCAATAAGACTAAACTTGATTGTTGCTCGCGGTGTGGGGTGCACGTGGTCCGGACATTTAGTACATAGAAGCATCACTCGTCGCACTCGCGTAATATATTATCTGCAACATTGTATACCGATCCTCTGCCACATTCTCGCTTGAATTATTATCGCAGATATTTTTGCACTGCCGCTTATCCCCTCGAATCGTTTCTTCTCTGTCAACTTCAAAATTGCCAAATGGCTCAGCTCAACTTTACACGCAGAAGGAATTTACTCGCCATGTAGACAATTGCAAAAAGAGGATGGGAAAAGGAACAAATGTCAGAAACAGCGTAACTGTTGAAAAATTTAGGAAAAAGGATCTTAATACGGAATAAAGTGGAGCACTTTGTTATCGATCCACATATAATTGCAGGGTGTCCATTTCGTATACTCTATGTACATCGCGACACAAATACATGAAAGATGTAGATTTTACGCAGATAATCCACAAAGTGTGGAAGAAATGAAAAAAGCTAATCTTGTTTAGTTTAAAAATACCAAATGATTGTTTGGTATTTTTAAACTAAACAATATTAGCTTTTTTCAAGATTAGAAATATATTTATGAACACCCAGTATGACGTCGGACTTTTCTTGTGTTTGGAAGCTTTCAAGATAACATGTCCT
>JAUEJJ010000021.1:11529435-11541612 GCA_032164275.1 Synergus coniferae | reverse complement strand
GACTTTTTAAACTGGTAAAAAGATAATTCAAGTCGCTTTCAGTACCAACTGATTCCAGTGGTAATGTAGAAACAGCAAGTTGTTTCTTCCAAGGCAAAAGCGTCATTTGGACGAAACTGCCTCAATTTCTGCAGCAAGTCGATTGGAGGAGTCTCGAGGGGAAAACAAACGATTTTTTCTGGGTCCACACTGTACTAAGGAACAACGAGCATCATGAGACGGGAAATGAAAATAGTAGCAAATGGTAGTACAAGCTTGAGCAATGAAGCGGTTATGGTTACCGAGGGTATGAACTGAGGACAGAAGGAACAGCCGGAGAACGTTACTTGGTCAGAGACTCCAGGGGAATAGAAAGGGATGCAAGCTTCCAAGTCTCCGCTAAAGTCCGCGTTACACCAACAAACACTGCCCGTAATGACTGTCCAAACACAAATCTGCATACCACTTGATGGCAGGGTCTTCGAAAGCTCTCCATTCTTATCCTCATCACCCTACCACCCTACTGTCCTCACAACTTCCTCGACTTAGGTTTAGATCGGGAATTTCTAGTTATAATTGAATTGACAGTGACCACTATATCGCCTTAGGTCCTTTCTACTGATTGGCCAGTTCTGTTACTCGCACGCTTTACAAACTTCTGTTCTATCAGACATTAATCTCCTTTCCTCAGAATTCAGCAAACTTCTGACAGGTGACAGCTTCATTCGCCAAAGGACTTCTATTTAATATCATCTTACTATTCATCATCATCAGTTCTTTTATGGGATTCCAGTGGGACATTTGACATTTGGTTCTAGAATGAAGCGCGGTGAAGTAATTCTCATTAAAAAAATAAAATTCGTCACTTAAATTTGAGTTTGTTCGCTTCATTTGTGCCTAACGCAATAAAGTTTCATGCACAAGAATTTGAGAGTTGGAACTATTTGCGGAATAGGTTAGAGGGAGGGCTGCGTGAGTTGGGTGAAATAATATGCAAATTTGTTAATTATGTGTTGAAAATTATGCAAATCTGAGCTCGATGTTATGAAATTTTCGACAAAAGATAGTGTAGAAAGGTTTTTGGCTGAGTCTGGACAAGTCAATCCCGCCGCTCGTTAAGCCACCGAAAGATCGAATGGGACACCGGATAACGAGTTTAGTTAGACCTTCCACCAAGCGAGAAAGACTTTCCGTGCAAAGCCCTATGTCGCCCTATACCTCTTCATCCCTGGCGAGATGCAAGGCCCGCAGGGTAATTCGATTTGGCAGCGTTCACTCTACTCACCCCTACATCCGATCTGCCATCCCAGTACCCCTGCACGTCGGTCACGAAACTGCATTACAACCACGACATCTCGACTCATACCTACGAAATGAGATATTGATTTGCAATCTGATACGCAGTTCACGAACACAAGACTGCTTTTCCTTTAGGCAGAAAAGGTCTTCTAATGCAATTTCCCATTTTCGGATTTGAGGCTCTGAACGAAAATACAGAATCTTAGATTTATATTTAATGTCAAATCTTAATGTTTATTATATCATTCTATAGCAGCGACTAATTTCTCGTTAATTTTCTAATTTTCTAACGACTAATTTCTCGCAAATTTTCCGGAATTTCTCCAAACATTTGGTACAGAAAATTCCTAAAACACTCTTGGGGAATATTACCCCACATTTTGTGTTTTTTTTTTCTAATATTTCCGGAAAATTCCCTAAATGCTCTTGAAATGCTTAATTATGCAAGCAAAACAATTACTTGAAAGAAATTTAAAAAAATGAAAGTTCATAAAAAATTTCAAAAGGAGTGAGAAGTCATTACGCTCCGGTTCAATTTCCAAAACACCAATCAGATTTTCGACAACAATTAATGTGTTCGATATATTGGTAACATCACTTTTTAAAGATAAAATCTATAAACGAAATGTATTGAAAATCTTGCATACATTGTATTACAATCCTAATTGGTTTTTGAATGACTTGAATTTGTAAAAAGTAAAACAAAATAATTGCGCGCTTTGGTTTGCTTGTTCCTTAAAATGTTAAATATCCGTAATTGGGAGTTTCTGAAAGGGGCATTAATCCTTATCCACGCTTGGAGCTATTATTAATTTATTTTTGAAAAGCATAATATACCATAGCAGAGTAGACTGAAGCGAGGGAGTTTGAAAAGCCTTGAGTCGTCTGTTCGCGAATTTTAATCGTCGTTAATCGCGTTTTGAGGAAGCCAGAGGGCTTACGCTCGCCAGTTAGCTGGTTGGTATATCATCAAAGGATGGATTTGAACCACGGGTCAGAGGGTGGCTACTTGACTCAGGTCTGTCTGTACGGATAGGAGTTACGGTTGTCCTATGAGAACGAGAGTGGAGTTCTCAAGTGCCCTTGGTATTTACTCTAGAGATCGCAGTCCTCATATCTGAGGGCGCACTTGCACAATGGGCGCATCCCTTCCTCTAACAGGCCTTAATCATGACAAGAGCTTTCCTCCGAGTCGAGCATTCTACCTCCTGGAAGTTGCAAAAGACTAAGGGGGTAGGAACTCTCGCCACTTAATCGTTTAGCCTGCATGTTCTCAAGGTCGGAAGGTATGAGGCAAGAATGGAATCGACTTTAGGGACTCGAGTATTTCGAATATTCAATGCATCTCGTTCAACAGCCTGTGCAAATTTCCCGGTAAGAGATTATGGGTTTTATAATATATTCACTTGGCTATTCACATCACAATAACAACTCAAGGTATTCTTTTAATTTTAATTAGGAATATTCATCGCTTCTTTATTATACAAAAAGAAAATGTAACAGTTTAAATTTCGCGCCAGGATAATAATGTTAACCCTTCCGCGAAATTAATAATCAGCAATAACTTGAGCATGCTACAAACTGAGCCATTTGCAAGTTGAATAATATATTATTTCCCTCAATATTTTCAAATACTTTCAAGTATACAGTTACACATTGGAAAATCGAAGGTTGGAGAGCTTTTAAATTTTGGAAGATTTTTACTTTTATTTTATTTTATATGGTGAATAAAAATTAATATTTCATGAAAGGATCAAATGGAATTACAATATTGAAAATCTCTGTGATTCACATTTGCTCTCATATACCCAACATTTTGCGTATATGTACTTTCTGCAATTTAAAAAAAATCTGTTTTATTAAAATTATTTAGCTTGCTGTGAAATGCTTTTCTCGTGCTGTTTTTCTAATCGATATATTTCTTGGTTCTTTTTCACCCTTTGCACTATGTGTCACGAACGGTATGCGGCCACCCCACATAGTTACGGCTTCTGAAGCGTGTGACATTTCTCGTCACACTTGGCGACACCCCTGAAAACCCTTTAAAACTCGCGCCCCGTTGCAAGCGTCGCAACAACTCTAACTGTCCCGCAATAAAAACAAAGACTCCCCAGAAGTGTTTTGCAATAGGCTAACAAAGCATGGAAGGGAAGGTACACTTTTTCCCCTGGTATAAGGCTGCCGCTTGCCTTTATTGTGCCTCCTGGAAATGCGGAAATTAAACGCCTCAAGTCGCTTACCTTTTCATCTCGTGCAAAGCAGAATATCCTCCAAGCTTTTCAACCAGAATCTCAAGAGCTTCTTTCGTATTTTTAAAGAAACTCCTTTAACCTTTCCTCCCTCGTGCCTCATTTAAAAAGAAACGGTTAAATTTAATTCCTGTACAATTTACTTGAAAAGTCCTTCTTCAGAGAAAAGACAGTAATGTATTTGTACCTTCTGCAAAAGTTTCTCTTCAAAAAGTCAAATCTAATTAAATTTTTTAGTTTTGTGTAACCAACACTTTTCCTCTCTTAAAAAAATAAACGAAATGTCTCGAAAGTGTCACATACATTGTTCTTCCAAACGTAATTGGCTTTTAAATAATTTGAAGCTGTAAAAAGGAAAAAATAATAATCTCGCGCGCAGCGCGCGTGTTGGTTCGTTAGCGTAATGAAATTAACCAACTGAAAACGCGCTGAAAACATATCAATTCTGTTCGATGTGGTGTCATCAATACATTTTATTAACGCTAGCTCAATTCGCCCCAATGCGTCTTAATCCGTTTGAACGCATCACAAAACAAGATTCACACGCATTTTGCTGGCTGCGTAAGTTTCTTGCCCAGAAAGATTAAGGAAGAATAAATATAATACAATAAATATATATTGTAATTAAAAGAAGAGGCCTCCGTGGTTGTGTAATTAGGATAAGTCCTGAAGCTCTAATGGCTAATTATATAAAAAAGTTGAGCTTTAGTCCACTCTAGAGTAGGAACTCAATTTTAAATTGGACCTCATAGAAGAAAGAAGGTGAAAGCAAAGAGTCTTTCAAGTTTCGGAATGGGAGAAGTTTCAGGGCAGCTGGAATTCGATCTCTTTGCGATTTCGCTCCTTTGATCGAGAGGTGACAAGCGATTACGCGTTTAAAGTTTAAAACTTGGTTATAGCGCAAGCGAGGACTGCATTTAGCGCTGCTGGTTGTCGCCATGTCTCAACCTCCACAATATTCCTTTCTCTTCTTAAACGAAAAGTGGATGGAAGGAAATTGTCTCTGCATTAACGGAGGCTCGGAAACTGCTTTCAACATTTAATTAAAGACATTCCCTGAGTAATTCTCCGGTAACTCGTAATTCCATTGCTTTTATCTCTGGAACAACTGTTACTCATTTGGCGACCTTCACTCTCGGCATTCAAGAATCAAAAGGACACAATTTAGATCTTCAAAAGGGTCATATGTCAAAGAGTGAATAAAGTGCCTTACATGTGTGTACAAAAATATTTTAAACTTTATTTTAAGATATTTATTTTATCATATTGAAAAGTATGTAAAATAATACATTTTCTCTGATCAGAATGTAAAAAGAATACACTGAAAATTTTTAAATACGGGTGTTGATATACTGGACACAATATCGACTGGGGTGAAAATGAACTGCCTTTGATGTTCTCTATCGAAAACACTCCGACAAAATCCTTTGAAACTAAGAACCCCGTGGAATGTGTTCGATACTGCATCCCCTGTGTATCTGGGAATCCTTTGGTTTCAATTCCTATGAGAGACGAATTACGGACATCGATTATGAACATACAAACGATCGGATGAATGGACCAGAAAGTGATGATATCAATCGACGGGTATTACGTTACCTGTCTCGTTCACTCGAACTTCTATCATTAAATTACATGTAATTATATATGCTACGCATCACGTTGATTGTACTTCATTCTGCTGATATCTTTGACAAAGCCTGAATCTCTTTTTAATCAAATTCCATGCACCAGTTTTCGATAATGACCTGTCAGTCAGCAATAAAATCCTCCTCGTTTAATTAGAACATTCATTAAAAATAATGTAACCTAGTTGAATTTCACGTGTGATATCAATCGGAAAATGTAGAATAAGAAATTAAATCTTTCGGATGATTTTGTTTGTTGTGAGGAAATGTATACATATGTGTATAATGTATATCAATCAAAAGAAGAGCTAGTGGAACATTATGTCATGCAGGATTCGCGTGACCTAAGGTTAAGCAACTTCCGGGCTGACATTACAGCTGTTATATAAACTCAGGCACGCCCAACATTTGCATTGATGACGTGAATATAGCATATCGCTTCTAGGTTGTGAGGCTTGTGACCGGAAGCTTAAGCCTTTCTCCATAGCTACAACAGCTACTGACCACCTGTTGCAATTCTACACTTCCAATCTCAGACTGCCAATTCCTTATTTTGAGATTTAGAAATTTTATTTATCATTGATAAATCGAGTTTTTTTGTTTATTAGAAGTTTCTTATTTATTAAAAGTTTCTTGTTTATTAGAAGTTCCTTGTTTCCTCGAAAAAATTCATAAACTGAACGAAGATAAATTGAAGTTCTTTCCTGGAACTGTCGTGGATCAATCAAGAGTTAGGCGGTCCTGTTAGTTAAGGCCTCGATTTCTTCCCACCATTTGCGTTTTCCATTCCAATCCTTGACAGAGTTGACCTCAATGTATAGACCAAGGTTTCAGTTGGAATGAAGCAATTACTTGCTGATCGGAGACTCCCACCCTTAGTACTCGCATTTGCCAATCCGTTGGCTGGTAATTTCAATATATACAACTGTCTAAAGCCACAAGACCGACTGGAACGTCGATTGCCCCTTCGTACAATCCTCGACTAATTCGGGTGCGAATGTAGATAAACTAATTCACTTCAAAATTAATCATTACATGTTCGACCACGACAATTTTCCCTCTGGTATGGAGTCAACATTATTTTAATGAGATTCTCTGATTTGGAAATTTCGACCAACATCTATCGAGATAATGTTTCTTCATTTCACATGTTCCCAGATGAAGACAATAGATATATAAACCAAAATATCAAACATCTTTGTTTTTCTTCACGCTTCACTTTCTTTTAGAGATGATCTATAAAAGCTTTGAGTTGCGAACTCTGTGTAAACCTCGTTATGAGGAGAGAAATTGAAAAGACGAAGATCAAGAAATAATGTCCGAGATCCTGCTAAAGTTGCATTCTCGTGAAATCTTTGCTAATAAACCATGTAGCACAGGAGCCTCTCTGCACTGTTATCACCTTATCCTGATGGATCATTACGGAATAAGCCGACCTCGGCTCTGCGATTCTTTGTAAGTTTACGACGAGAATGTTAACATCTCTCATTTGCCATCCTGACACATCGCACTCTGGTATAGTTCCGACCTGCACTATTCTCTTCAGTAATGGAACCCTGCCTGGTGCATCAATCCCTTTACTGCTCATTCCGTCCAAGTCTATCAAGAAGAGGAAACGCATCCTCTAAACCTCTATATCTGGAACACAATTAAACCATCTCTTCCAGCAGAATGATAACGAGCAAAAACTTATTCTAAATACTTCCTAATAAGTTTAATGGAATCTTAGTTTATAAAAATAACCCAAGCGTGCTACCACCTGAGCCCTCATTGCACAATGATCTTCCTCATTGTCGAAAAATGAATGATGTTAATGAATCGTAGATTGATTCTTTTTTTACTGCTCTTTCTTCGCACAGAAGTAACTACATCAAATCAGATAAGCGTGAAATAGAATACAAATAGAATACAAATAGAGTACCAATAGAAGTAGAATAGAGTGAAATTGAATGGTAAAGAAATGAAATTATTGAAAAACCGAACGAGGATGAAATGAAATGCACAAAATTGGTTTAGAATCTCCGAATGAATACATATTAAGTGGAGTGGAATATAGCCGCATCCAATATCCCTTTTCTACCTTTTTTTCATCAGGGTTTCGTCTTGTTACCTTCAATTTCCGCTTACTTGTAATTTTGATAGCTTATGAAAGTGACGTTGGGGTGTATTAGGATACATGTTAAGCAAAACGGAGATGCATCCTAAATACGTAAGTGAGGTAATGCACCACGTTCCATTATGATCGGCGCCCACCTGTAATCTCAGCATATTAAACCATCTAACCTCTCATCTATCTAATACATGAACTACGTGTTAGACGTAGACGCCTGATTATGTAACCTATTTCATCACCGTAACCTCGTTCACCGTGTCTGTCACTTCCTCTCTCGAGACATCCAATGTGCAAACTACTCTTGTGGTGCGAATAGTGATGCGTTCATTTCAGCTCCAGACACCGAAATTATCTCAAAAATCTTATCATCCCAAAATATAGCTTCCTTTATTTATTTATAATTACCTTAATTTATTCATGGACTCGAAATGAGTCAAATTATTCAAATTATTCAAATTATTATTCAAATTCGAACCCTCAAAAAATTCCTGAAGGAATCTGTAGACCCTGAATATGAGCTGCTCTCAGGAAAAAATACCTAAGTCGACTTAGATTTTGCCAAAAAATTGTTAAAGAAACTTTTCAAAATGTGGTTTTACTATTTAAAACCCACTTTAAATACAAGTACGTTTTGCAACACAAAGATTCATTCTCGGAGAATAAAATAAAAGCATACATTGAAACTGATTAACAATTTTACCAAATAAAACTGTTAAGATCGATTTAGGTGGTTTTTCCCAAAGACCGCATGTTATGTTGGAATATGTATCACCACAAATTTTGTATTATTGTTTATATTTATTTGAAATTGTGGTATTTTGGTTTCAGGGTGCGTCATCCAGCTTAGTAGTAAAATTTGCAGACACTGAGAAAGAAAGACAATTAAGACGCATGCAGCAAACCGCTGCAAACATGGGCCTCATCAACCCCTTCGTCTTCAATCAATTCGGGGCTTATGGCGCCGCTTACGCTCAAGTGAGTAATAAAAAACACCTTACAATTCGCGATTATAAAAAAAGAGTATTAGTATGAATACTTTTGCCATCAACAACTTTTTCCGATTCCTGAAGACAATACAAACTTATACTTAATATTTAACTGTAAATTCTGAAGAAGGTTCATCTGAAATTATCCAGATGTTTCGACTTTATGCTTCTCTTTTTACGGACTGTTGATTTTATGAGAGAACCGTAAAATTTACAGATGGCAAGAATACGTTTATTTGCGGTGATAGTTAAATGTTATAATCCAAGTTTAATTACTTGAATTAACTGCACCTTAACGATACTGTGGCTTTTACAGCAGCAGGCGGCAATCATGGCTGCCGCGACGGCACAGGGAACATACATCAATCCCATGGCTGCCTTGGCAGCTGGACAACTTCCACACACGTTAAACGGTATGCCGAATCCCGTCGTCCCACCTACTTCCGGTAATTTATTTCACCATCTCGTGTTGTTCAAGCCGGAAACCAGTTTATCATTTTTACGGTTCAATTTATTTTGCAATGTCTCCACTTTGAACTCATTTTTCCCACTTGATGCAAGTGTCTTTCTTTCATACTGGAAAAAAAATGTTTGCAACAAAATATTGTTTTCTTGGCTGAACAAAATTTTTGTTGATTCAACAAAACGTTTTGTTGGTTTACAAAACTTAATGCTATACCAACAAAAATTTGGTTGAGCTAACAAAAAAATCTGGTTGCACAAATAACAACAAAATTATTTTGTTGTCCGGACCAAACCTTTTTTTTTCAGTACATGAATGTCACGACATAAGATTTTAATTGCAATCTGGATTTCCAATCAAAATTCAGTAACCAACATAAGGAATTATTCATCTGTAACTGGTTTCCCATTGACAAATGGAGAGTAGAAATCGAAGAGTAACTTTTTGAATAAACCGCGAATTTCTAATTTAAGAATTGCAGTGGAAATAATTTATTTTAAAAAGTTAAATATAATCGAATGAATTTTTTTTCAAAATCTGACCTTTCGTCCTTTTATGATCATGAATTTTTATTGAAATATTCGAAAATATGCTCTTCCAAAATTACAGCACACATGAAAAAGACAAGAGTGTTTAATGAAAAAACTTATTCGTAGAAAATAATGAAATGATTAATAATGGATGTGTGTTTCATTTTTAAATAATGATTACAATATTTAATTTATTTTAATAAATTGCACAAGTTTCGAAAACATTAAGCAACCTTGTCTTTGACTCCTATTCTATACAATAATTTAAATTTAAAAAGAAAAGAATATCATCGTTCCTCTAAAGCAGAAAATCAAACTTCGGAAGCGAGAAGGCCAAACAATGGCATTATTCATAAGTATGGAATTTCTTTTAAACTAGGAATCGTTTTGCATAAATTGAAAAATCAAAGATTGAAAGATTTGGTAGCTGTAGGAACGATGAACAGATAAAAGCTTGAATCGTGTCGTGCAACCGTTCCCAGTTCAGGGTTTAAAAAAGTCATGGAATGTAAAACATTTCGGTATCTGGAATCGCTCGAAACGGGAGCATTTTTCTGCGATCTTTTTCCAAGTCTTCAGTGCAGCGGAAACGAAATCCCTCAAGCCGATATTCGTCGTTGCTGAGGCACGGGTGCTCCTATTACTGGGGCCACAAAACTTTATCGAATGCCCACGAAAGAGAAAGAAAGAGGAAGTAAGGGAGTATAACCTTAGTGAGGAAAAGACAAGGAAATAAATGCTGGAATCGGCTCTTGGCTAGCTCGCATTGAGTTTTGTCGAAGCGGAAGGTAATATAGTTTGATAGGGAAATAATATTTTATTTCGTTCTAAGATTACTACCGCAGTTTTATTTCCGTCGAAACGACGGAACTCGCCTTCTCCGAACTGGCAGGTGTACACACAAACATTTACAGAATCCTTAATATATAGACACCCACACGTCAAAATTGTCTTTATCGGTTCAAAGAAGAGGAGAATTCAGCGTTTATGTTACATTGCGATTGCTTTCGCTAAATACTACTAAAATTAATTTCCGGATATAAAAATAAATCATCTTTTCTGATTCCTCATCATTCTTTCTTTTTATTCTTTGTTAGCGCCTGTCTTAGCCTAGGTAGCGCTATTTTCAAAATAAAAATGTTTTGTAAGGTTGTAATTGGCATTTTTATATAAAAATGTCATCCTTTATGAGTTTTATTAAATTCTTTTTTAAGACTTCCACGTTTTTCAAATTAGAAGTCCTTCTAGAATACCTTTAGGAGGATTGACAAGGAGAGCTTAAATTGCTATAGAATTTATTCAGCCCCATTTCCGTAAGGTGATTATTTTGTTGACGATTTTCAAAAGAAATATTAGTACGGTATCAGCCTTCAAACGAAAGTCGAGAAGCATTTATTTTAAATCCTACTTCTCTATCAAAATAGCCTTTCGAAGGTAATCTTCCTTTTCAATTTCATATTAAAATATTTTAAACTTTCCTTGTGGTGTACATGTGGATCTCATTTCTAGCTTTTGAAGTCATAAGCACCATAAATTCCCTTTTAAATATAAAAGACGTGAAGTTCTCTTGCTAATGATCAGAAACATATTTCCGGGAATGAGAAAAATATCAAGGAAAATAATGCGTAGCTTCTTGCATAGAAACGGAGTCTTTCCATAAAATAAAATAAAATACAGTAAAATAAAGCGGAATGACGTAGAGAATAGTTCTATTTTAAGTTCCATATCATTCTTGATCATGCTCACCTAATTTTCTTTCCGACAATATAAGAGATCATTTTGGAATAAATCGACAATAAGATATGTTTTATCTCCCGAAACGGGAAGGTTGCACGAAAAATCGTCAGTCTCGTTCGATATATCGTGACATCGGTTAATCGAGGAAGTGCTGGTTGATAAGAATGAAGAGGCGCATGTTATAAGGTTCTCTCGCTATACAGGGGAGACAAGCATCGGTGTTTAAAAACATGAATGTAATCGGTGTTTACTGATCAGGTTTGGTCGTAGGTACCGGTACAGGGCAGCCCGTCAATGGAGCGATACCTTCGTTACCTTCGCCGACAATGCCAAACTTCAACATGGCTGCGCAAACGCCAAATGGCCAGCCTGCTGGCTCGGATCCAGGAGTCTACATCAACGGCAATCCCCAGACTTATCCGGGACGTGAGTATCAACTCAGGCGCATAGTACCGCCCCTGCGCACCTACCATCCAATCTGCTTTACTTTTTCATTATTAAACTATAATGACTACAAGCCTAAGATTTTGAGCAAACACTTAACTCTACATTTAACTCTACATTTATCTACACAATTTAAATTCACATCTCACCGAATTCACAACTGGTATACCTTCTTCCCTAAAAGTAGGGCCCTAAATGCATTGAAGTCGTATCGAATACATGAGAAGTAGGATGACAGCATTCATCAAAGGATTGGATTTAAATTGGATTTGAATTGGATTTGAGTCATTGTATTATTTGCATTGGCAAAAAATTGCAAAAGTATTATACTACTCTCAAAATTGTCCCCTTATTCCGTATATTTCAAGATACAGCCATTCCCCTATCAATATATTTTACGATAAAAATGAACCCTCTTAAACTTCCTGCAACTGATACAATGTAAAGATTGCCTTCCCTCTGGTGATTTTGCTCCCTCCTGTATTCGATGATCGCTCAAGAGTCTCTATAAACAAACATATCAATTTTATATAAAAACAATTTTGGAGACTTGTTTGGTAGTCACACAACTTCGACGTATCGATTTCACTTATTCCCTGTCCAAACATGACTATCACTTTTACAACTTGACAAATGTATTACAGATTAGTGTTAAAAATAGCGATTATGAAGTGTGAAGAGATGGATACTATAAGAGATGGACATTATAAGAGACAGACATTATAAGAGATAGGCATTATAAGAGATAG
>JAUEJJ010000021.1:11504395-11521198 GCA_032164275.1 Synergus coniferae | reverse complement strand
AATTAGGGAAAATTTAATTATTCAAATAAAAGTCATTTTTTTAATATAATTATCTAATACTGACTTAAAATGACTTATACTACTTAAAACTAAAGAACTAAATAAAAATAGCTGATAAAATATTAATTCAAATATAACTAATCAATGATTGGCTAGATTACTTATCCTACTTAAAATTTTTGTAATTTGCTATTTAATATTGCTTAGATTCCGGACAAGTTTTTCTGGATTAATTTTTCTGACATAAAATTACATATACTACTTAAAATTGAGATCATGGATGAATAAATTTTTAAACTGATATCGAGAGTTCTCTAAACTGTCCAACACCTATTTACCTTTTTTTTTAGTCTTAAATTCTAGTTTTTTTTATAAATAATTTTTAAAAAAATTTCGTGGCTGACCAAAAACTACTGATACTACTTCGGATGTTTAAAAATTTACTAAATTAGCAAAAGAATCAACCTCATCGTCTCAAGAAAAATTCTCCCCTCAATTTCTTACCGAATACATTTTTTATGAAAATCATGCCTCGCAATTGGTATGTCTGACGTAAAATTGTCTATACTACTGTAAACGAAGAAGTCAAGCAAAACTAGCGCATTTCTAGGTCAATATTGCTTATGATATTTATATTTACATGAAAGTAAATATTTTCTACATTTATTAAACTGAAAATACGAACAGATTGGTGTCCGTCAATGTGACGCGAGACTCTTTTAATTTTGAAGAGCCCCCTCTTCATTCTATATATGTCATAATGTACAGTCGTTTGGGTAAAATCATCCGACGTGAAATTCATCCAAAATACGAACGTCAAATGGGAAATTGGGAAGGTGGTTTCAATGCTTTAGTGCGATTAGACTTAAATGAAATCGGGATGCCTTTTTACCGAACTAGGGGACCGAAACAAAAAACCGAGAGAGCTACTCTCCTCTCTTTGATTAATCGTATCTGCACTGCAGACTCGTAGATACGAACCAAGATAATTGGGAGTTTCATTTCAACAGATTATTTCTCAGCTGGTTTCATAGTAAAAGAACAATTGTGCATCAAACCCCTCTTTTTGGGTTCGTAATCCAAATCTTCCCAATTTCATGATCCCAGTTTTTACTTTTCTCTATGTTCGACCCAATCTTTTTAGTTTAAAGTAATACTTGGGTTGTAAAAGTTATTCCTTTGTTCTGAATAAGGCAAATTGAGAGAGAAAAAGAACACCTTCATTAATAAATATCCGTTTTGTTACCCTTTTACAAAAATGTTTTTTATATCACAACACCAGCTTAGAATATTTTTCATTTCCTAAATATAAATAGAAGTAGTATAGCCATACTTAAGTCAGCCCTTCTTATCATCCTCAAAAAAATTAACCAATTTGATAAACATGATATGATCTCCTCTAAATATTTATCTCAATAATAAGTTCGAGGATGACATCTCAATTTTCCTTAATATTCCACATATCACCCGAAATATTTCGGCACTTATGAGGTGCTAAATATTTATGGAGAATCGTCAATTAATTGAAAAGTTGTGGATACCCTACTAGTCTATTTTGAGAGCCGACTGTCTTTGGGAATCCGTTTATTCGCCCTATCTCAGAGCATCTAATGTCACGTGTATCACCCCCAGGGCACACTTACCTCGGAAAAATAGCTGAGATCCTTCCAACGAGCAATATCGGTCCCTTGGTCGCCCTTAAGGCTTCGAGATACGACCCCTACCATTGATTCAGGGGTGCAAAGGAGATATTCAAGATCCGGAGAGAAAAGAGGGTATGGAGAATTTCGCACGAAATAGTCTTCCCCCCCTTGGATTTCCGAATGATATTATCGCTCACGGCCATTACAAGGCTTCCAGTTTGTTTATACTATAAATTTAGAATACAGATTCCATTGATTTTGAGAAAAAAAGGTATAAAATAACTTATGTTAGTTCAGATAATATAGAACCTGCCATGAATCAGAATGCCTTCACAAATTAAACTTGATTGAATAAACAAATGATTTAAAGTTGTGATCAATGAAGTTGGAGAGAACAAAAACGTTTTCGTTCGTTTTAATAAATTCAAGTCCAATTTTATTAATTTGATGCTGTAAAAATGAACTTTTTTAATGATAGGTAATGTGATCAGATTATTTAAATCCTATAAAGACAGAAGAGTGAAGGGACAGGAAGAGCCGAAACTTTAGCCGTAGGCCGTCATGATGGTAAAACTAAAATTGGATCTGGGATAATAGTCAAAATTGGCTTAAGTCCAGAAATCCCCGACGACCTTTCGGGCTTCTAACGGTCAGGTTCCTACTTCGTTATCGTATTCCCCTTGAAGCAAAACTTGGCTAACACCGTTTATTAAAACTTTTTATTCCTGGTAGCAAATTCGGAGACTGAAGCTGGCGCACTAATAAGTGATCGTTTAGATTGAGAGTTCTACGGTATCCTACGCTTAGACGAGTTCCCGACGTAATTTTCCACGAAACAGGATGTTGCCTCGAAGCGTAACCGCGCTCGTAAAAATCGTTACCTATCTACCTCTCGTTAAAAAAGTTTCGGTCCCTCGTTCAATGCGTTCTTTACGTGAATAAAAGTCCTCCCTTAAAACAACACTTTAAAAATTCAAACTTTAGTTTAGAATACTCTCATTTGCCTGTTGTTTTTTTAATTTTATGTGTAAAAGTTTAGATGTGTGTTATATTCTTTATCAAATTGAAATCTTTCGAATTTGGTAACTTTCAAAATGAAAAGCTCTTTTACCATAGAACACATTCTATTGTTTCATATTTTATCCAATATTTTGTTTGGTTAAAAAAGTAAATCAGCATGTCTGACTCAAAACAACGGTTACTACTGAAAATGCTAAAATAATTAATTAATCGATTTTACTGTTGGAACAGTACCTGTTTTTTTCATTATTCTATCCAATATTTTTTTTTATTAAGAAAGTAAATAAATATGTCTGACCTAAACTGACTATGACTACTTAAAATGAGAAAATTGCAAATTAATCAATTTCATTGTTTAAACAAAACATGTATTGTTAAATATTTTATCCAATATTTTTTTGTTAATAAAATTAAATAAGTATGTCTAACCCAAACCGACTGTAACTACTTAAAATGATAAAATTGCAAATTAATCGATTTCATTGTTTGGCCAAAACGTAT
Source organism: Synergus coniferae (assembly GCA_032164275.1). Lineage (NCBI taxonomy): Eukaryota > Metazoa > Arthropoda > Insecta > Hymenoptera > Cynipidae > Synergus > Synergus coniferae. The sequence goes on along the minus strand of JAUEJJ010000021.1, from coordinate 11,518,034 downwards.
TGTTTAATATTCTATCCAATATTTTGTTTGTCTAAGAAAATAAATCAGCCTATCTGACCTAAATTTGCTACTTAAAATTAAATAAAGTATGTCCAGCTTTTCTGGACGAAAAGCGTACTTTCTTGTTTTGATTAGCGGAGAGGAAACAGAAATGGGAACTAATCTGTCCCAGCGGGTTATTCGTCGAAAAAAGCCCGAAATAAAAATAAGAATTTGTTTCTCAAATAGCTGCCTGACTTAATAGTACTTTATACTACTTGGAATTATCAAAGCTAAATATAAATTTTTTAAACTTGTACTTTTGCCCCATTTCGTACAAATACTGTGTATATTTTGACGATAAAATATTTTTAAATAGAAAAATGTGAATTTATCTTCCTTTAGAATTTTTATTGGATAGTGTTAGTTAATGAAGACTTAAAATTTGTTTGCTTGATAATTTTATGTTTGTAGGTTTTGTATCGTTCGACAATCCGTCGAGCGCGCAGGCTGCGATTCAAGCGATGAACGGCTTCCAGATAGGGATGAAACGGTTAAAAGTTCAACTCAAGAGGCCCAAGGACGCCAACAGACCGTACTAACCCACGTCCTAGCCTAGAAAAACTGGCCGGGTCGCGCCCTACGTTATAACCCACAGAGTAAGTACGTCATTGATCAATGAATAAAAGGGATGTTGTAAATTGAAATTTGAATTCCAGGGATGCGATCCAATTTTCATCAAATTGCTCAAGCCTCATAGATTTTGTTAATTGGAAATCCGTTGCTCCACCATTTCAACTTTGATTCACACCTCTCTATATTAGAGTTACAAATTAGGTCATTTATCAAAATTTGATTTGCACACATTTTAAAATTGTCCAAATTCTAATTTTCTAACTTAGAATTTTTAATCTTCTTGCAACAACAATGAATGTGAAATTTTCAAGACATTTCGTTACGCCACTTTTTTTAGAAAGGAAATTCGAATTTTATGTATTCTAGAATGAAAAGTTTCTATTGGTGGCGTTTTCACTTAAAAAAAACTTCAAATTTTTAAAAAGTGTAACTAATTGTAACGTTTGTTTTGTTTACAGGTGTCGTACGACAGTACAAGCCCAGTGGAAGTTCAAAGATCAGGAGTGACGAGTTTAAATCATCGTTACAACGCTCTCCACCGTAACAACCTAGTATACTAGTTAGTAAATTCTTTAGAAGTAAAAATAGAGGTCATCGGGGAAGCTTCGCCGTCGTTCACGGAAGATTTCACGAAAAATGGGAAAAAATCGGAGAACTGTATTGTCTCTAACCAGCCATGAAGACCAAAAATGTCAAGGATCTTTTTCTACCTTATAAGCGTTTACATTTGAGGATTTTCAATAATCACTCGTTTTTTGAAACGTCTGATTAAAACATCATCGTAAGATCAATTTATAATTATCAAAGAGAGCAGTCGTTAAATTAAGGAAAAAAATTCGACTTCTGTCTCTCATGATTTTAAAAGACTTCCGCAGTCTTTGCATTTGACTCTTGACTCACTACGATAAAAGCTGTTTCCGAATTCACTAGACTGAATATTCGTTTTAAGAGGCAAGAATTTTAATTCAAGGAATGATTCGCTTTGGGGTCTTCAACTGCAGACACAGCTTCGCAAAAAATGCCAAATCTAGTCACTACTGTGTTGGCGATTTTTTCCACGACTGATCACAAAACATCTTCATTATGATCGACGCGAAATGTAGGTTTTATACCACGCTAGGATTGATATTAGTCACCAGCTCGTTTACAACTTTAGCGAAAAAAAAACCCTTGATCACATTGATAAATGCTAGATTGAATTCAATCTAAGATTTGGGTCAACATCTGGTGACTTTTGGATTTTAGAATCAGAAAAGATCGATATTTTAAATGCTTAAGGGTGTTTTCCGAGAAGAAACCGCGAGGATTTCAGATCGATGGTTTGAGAAATTGATAGATTGATCGATTAAAGGCTCCGATCCCATTTCGTTTTGCCGACCGATCGCTTCAGCCGCGAAATGCCGACAAGGCTGTGATTTAACGAAAAAAGAATAAACAGATCAGTGTTTTTTCGGAAAACTAGTCGTGCCATTGTGGATATTTTTGTTATGATCCTCAAGGGAAAATCAAAATATTTGTTTTATTTATTGACATCTTAAAAATTTTATGAAAGAGAGGTAAGTGTGAACTAATAAATAATAAATTGATGAGTGTAAAATTCCAAATCAGACTTATGAAAGAAACCGATAACCCTAAAAAACAAATTAGCCCAAAAAAACTCAAAATCTACAATCCTGTTAGCATTATTGAATTCGTTGTATTAATTTCACATGGCACGACGCGTGTTAGTAAATATATCAGTCACGTCGATCTACAATTATTTATATATATATATATATAAATATATATATATATATATATCCTCTCGTCTGTTACTCGTTATCCGACGCGACGCATGTAAATCCTAAACGGGTTGAGCTAAAAAAAAATACTGGCGATTTCGCGGATAGCAATCGGTCAATAGACGACTTTTTTCGGGAAAATCGGGAAAATCCTACGACGGCGAGGAGAGCGATGGAACGGAGAGGAAAGCTCTGATCTGCCAGAAAAAAAATGGGAAAAATTTGGGATAAAAGGGGAAATGAAATCAACCAAAGTACCAACTCATTAATTAATTATTAATTGAAAGACGTATAATTATAAATATATAAATATGAACATAAATATAAATAATATATATACATATATAAATATAAAATACTGATAATATATTGATCGAGAAACGACTAGCGACTTAGTAAATTATTCTAGTTCTAGCTAAATTCATAGAAATAAATTATTAGAGGGGGGAGTGATTGAAGCTGAGGGGTGGGTTAGTCAGGGGCTTGGGTGGGGGGAGGGGGGCTGCAATTAGTGAGAAGTAAAAAGAAAAGATGAAACACTAGTCGCCGCTTTGTAACGCGACCACGATTATGCTATACATATACATATGCATAACATATAAATACGCGTATAAATATATAAATATATATATATTTGAATAATGAATATAATATACGATACTATTGATTAAAATTATAATAAAGCCACTTTACGAGCAAGCAACGCTCCTCGCTTGTTATGAAATCCGTTCGCGTATGTTGCTCGTTTCGCGTACGTGTCTGCGTACGTTTATGTAAAAAAAAAAAATAATAATCGGTTACTTAACACGGAAAGTAAAGTGACTGACGTAACTGAGGAGCGTGAAAAAAGTAGATTAAAAATACGTACTGAGTTCACACAGTGCTGATTTTAAATCTATTATTATTATCATTATGATTATTCTTAACATTAGTAGCGATTCAGTACGGCAGATGCTGAAGACATTTATTGAAAATTATATACAGCATACAGAACACGTGCATAATACACATGTATTCTTGTCATTTTTAGAAACATAAATTAAATTTACATTAACGAGATAACGACGAGCGTAGGAAAGCGATTTAGATCAGGAAGGAGGGCTTGAGAAAGAGCGAGCCGATTGAAATACCAAAAAACATATTAGAAAACCGAGCGCTCCGTAAGCTACGCACTTTCAAAGATTCGTGCACGAATTTTTTATTGTAAATATGTTACAGTTCTTTATCAATAAAGGAACTGCGAATGGAGTCGAAAGTTTCTATAGAGGATGGGACGTTGTTGAATCTTTTCTAATAATTAATGAAGTACAAAAAAGAAGGTGCGATTCATTATTTTATTTTTTATACTGAGATTTGTTTGAGAACCATGCACTTTTTTAACGAAAAAAAAAAAGTATCGTATATTTTTTCTCCTTGGTCCCGTCCACGAAAAACTTTGACTACTGTTTTCCTATTTTTGTTACTCCTAGTTGAAAATCGATGCGATTTTGATAATCCAGAAAAATGTCAAGACTTCGAGATCGTGCACGAGACTTACGCTAGAGCTGCGAAAAGTGCTTACGAGTTGCGTTTAGAGTGCCATAGAGGCAATTAGTTTTGTTTATAATCCTTAGAGAGTAGCTTGATTAGACCGAATTTAAAGAGAAAGATCGAAAGCGGCAATTTTTTGTTTTCCGTCGTTACAAGAAAAATGATCTTCTTAATTTTGTTCTGCACGAAGACGCATAAATTTTTACTAGGAGAAAGCTTTTTATTATTTTTTAGATAAAATTTTAGGATAGGACCACGTCCATTAGTCGAGAGAAATCATGTCGATGCGAAGAAAGTGTGAAAATGCAAAAGCGACGACGCCATCTCATTCATAAGTAAAAAAAAAAAGAGCACACACATGCCCAACCCGACACACTGAGACGCTAACAATAAATTGCGTTCAACACAAGCGACACAATCGTAAACACGCGACACATCATATAATGTGTAAAATGCTTCTTCTCGAGCACGAATTGATAATATCACTATGATGTAAGCTTTTTAAGGTACGTTTAATGATATAACTAATAGTAATAAACAACCACAACCTACGCTAAATGATAAACATATAAATACAAAGTAATGACGATATGAAAAAATAAACTATTTTATCCAAAAAGTTTTTGCTACAACCGACTAGTAACGCATCTTGCTATGAAGTAATTGACTTAAGGGAATACTTTTAGCTCTAAGGCGTGAAATAATAAAGATAATAGTAAACGATGAGGACAGCTTTGAATTTATTTTTACATGACGTGAGATGACGAGGATGTACTTGCCGTTCGTAATATTGATGATCCGAGATTCCGGCTTTCAATTAGCTAAGTAGGTCTGATATTCGTTAAAGGGAAGAAAAAATCGTTGTACTCTCCGGGTATCTATCTTTTTCTCATTGCAACAATTTTTTAATGAAAAGAAAAATGTAATTGAGCAATAGTCTCAATAAACAAAATTTGTGAAGGAACTCGCGAAAGAAGCATTATTGTATTATCTCTTTACACTCTTACATCACACGCGCACAACTGCTAGACAATTTTTCAACTTTCCTACACATTGCACTGGCCCAATTTCAAATGACATTAATAATTATTAATAAATTGGACAAAAATCACGATTTGTGATTTCTAGGGAACAGGGTATGTTTTTGATATTATTTGCAACGTCATTTCGAAGGAAATGAAACTTTCTTCTAATCAAGACTCTTTACTGTACTATAATCTAACTGAGAAACTTTTAATACTAATTCTCGTAGGCAAATAAAAATTACGCTGTTGGCGATTCACTTCTAATCAGAGTGAAGGCCAGCGCGTAAATCTTAATCTTACAATTTTACAGACTATCAACTCTTAGTCGTCTGCTTTTTACGACGATAGATCACATTCGCATTAATCATTATAATCAACAATCATTAATTTTTAATTTCAAGTTTGATGAAGAAAACAATTCAGAAAAATGAGACCAAAAATGTGTTAATCTTTTGTTGAAATTATTACAATCATGTCGAGAACAATCTTTTTCATTTATTGTCACTTCCTCGTCACACTCTTCTAAATCATTGCACTCTACCCTATTCAATTGATTTTTTGGCTACTTTTTTCATTTATCGCGTCCATTTTCTCACAAGTGTTAATTCAAGATTGGTTTGAAGTTGCAGACATCTAGTCTGCCGAACTTTTTTCATTTCTTTTTTCTTACATTTATTGGATTAAGAATATCAAAAACAATTCCCAAAATTGAAGAAAGTTAAACGATTTTCAAGTGATTCCAAGACATTTTGAGTGATTTTAAGAAATATCAAATTTCAAATTCCTTCAACAAATTCGTTAAAATAAGTTAAAATGTCTTGCAATCTTGTGAAATCTCTGAAAAAATTTTTAAATAACTTTTCAATGCCTGAACTCAATAAAAATTTCTTAGCATTCCTTGAAATTTTTGTAAATCCTTTAAAGTCTTTTTATCCCTTGAAATTCCTTAAAATCACTATAAATCTCACTATAAATCATTTTATAATTTTTGAAATCTCTTAAAATCCCAGGCAACGTTGAGTAAATTTCTAATAAATAAATAAACAAAAATTTTGGGTTTTGTGACCTTTGGAATTTTTTTTGTGATATTTTTATTCCAAAAAATATAATAAAAATCATCAAACTAGACGTCTGAAACTTGAATTCAATTCAAAACATTTTTACGTAGCTAGAAACCGCGAGATGCGTAGCTTAGAAATAGTTTGCGATGTACGCAAACTTTAGATTGCCAATGATTTTAGGCTAAATAGCCAGAAGGCGATTGCCACTCTCTTGCCACTCTCTGTGCAAGTCGTGCTAGCATTTATTATTCAGAAACAAGGTAGTCTGCGTCATTCTAAAATGTAAAGTTATACTTAAAAAGGGACGGAGGTCAGTCAAGAAAATAATATGAAATAAGTCAAAAAAAAAAAAAGAAAAAAAAAGAAATCTGTGAGTTTATTCTCATTTCTGAAAAATTATGCGAAAAGGTAGGGTCCTGTCATGCTAGCCTGGCGTTGAAAAATCACTTCGTCCATCAAACACTAAAAATGAAAAAATCTCAGAAAAGATGAAATTGAATGATATTCCGTCATCGGTAGCGAAGAGAACCCGGCCAGATTCGATCAACCAATCCGGGACCAATCAATAATTTCTCTTTGTTATCTTATTTGATCCCCTCATGATAAAAAATGTTTCTTTATTTCTTGAGGAGAAAATATCATGTAAAATGTAAAACCGAGATAAAAATTAATATTGGGGGACAAGATCAGATGGTACTTTTTCTTTCCGTTCCTCGTTGCAGATACGAATCTGGACTTATATGTAAAATGTCCTCCAAGAAGAAAGTAATACTGAGTATTATATAAAAGATTTTAGACTCGATAATACATTTTCTTCATGGATTAACAAAAAATAATGACTAGCGATTGATAAAGGGACATTGTGTGTTTCTAGAATCGAAATGAAAGTTACTCGAAAATGATTGACGGCATATAGCGACTTGTACAGACTTTCCGAATTATAAAAAAGAAAACCTTTTTGTTTTCTTCTCACTACGAGAAAAAAAATGCGCTTTCTCTTTCGGAGAGAGTTTCCAGTGCATCGCGAAAAAAAATGAAGCGATTTTAGAGGGTAGCGATTAGGTAGCGCATAAACGAGCATATTAAAAAATAAAGGTAACTCTATTCGGGCGTTATAGAAGGGAAAATTGCATAGCATAGTTTTATATAGCGAGCCATGTAATCGTATAAAGAGATGATATACATAACGATTATAACGGTTAAATATCGATTAAGAATTATACATAGTACACTTACCTACCTACGTGGACATACTTAAGAAATAATAATGATGAGAACTCATCCATACCTTAATGAATAATAATGGTAAATAATAAACAAGACATATTTTAAATAATTAATCGCCAAAGGAAATTTTTAAATTAACTCACACGTATAGTGAGTAAGATAGGTAATTTACGATATAATTATTGAAAGTGGACTCTAAAATTAAACTTAAATCAAGCGAATTATATACGGATACCATTGCTATTCAAATTACAAAATAATTCCAATTATTATTCAAGACTAAATGAAAATTGTTTCAATTATTTTTCCAGCTGTTGCAATTTCAAAATTCTTTGAAATAATTTACAGTTTATTTTTTTTCCAGTCAATCGACTATCGGGAAAATGGAGAAAATCGTGGTAGGTACGTTAAGCTTATAAATTATAACGCAAGCTGTCCTCGGCACTTCTATGCAACAGTTGGCTAACAAGTGGCTCTTTCGCGAAAAATGCTTACGCTTGAAATTCGGTTAGCCAAGTAAGAAGAAATATTTTCCCATAGAAATAATGGAAATAATGAAATAGGAAATTAAAAAAAAAATTGAAAATCAAATTGAAAATAAAATTGAAGTTAAAAATGAAAATCAATGGTGCCGTGTATATAAGCTTGCCAATACTTTATCATCGATCCTAGTCAATGCTAAACGCTGTATAATACTGTGATCCTGAATTTTATTGGGCTCACTTTTTATGAATTGCTATGAACTCAGTTTAATTTAATCGCAAAACAATCTAGTCGAATTCATTATCGCGAAATATCAATAATGTCAGGGTCATCAAATTTTTTATTTTATTTTTTTATTCTTATCGAGTGTTCTGAAAAAACTTCTCTAAATACAAATAATTTAAATTGTAAAAAAAGTCGAAGATACTAATTATCTGTTTCAAAATGCTATTCCACGACAATAAATCACAATTTGTGAAATGGCTTCTGAAGATAGTTTTTTTTTGTATTATTTAAAAAATAAAATTGTGAGCTCGTTTTTGAAGACACTCGGATCTACGCTTACGTTAAATACAGAAATGTATTAATTTTTAATGATAAATTATTTAATTAAAACATAGAGACCATCTCTGCACTCTTGCTGCCATAAAAAAAATGATTTTTTCGAAAGGTGCGAACTGAGACTGAAACGCAATAATTCTTTGGGAGACATGGAAACAGTGCAATTTGACTTAAGTCTGCAATCTAGTCTCAATATAAAAAGATAGATGAAAAACTCGTTCGTAATCAGTCTTTTTGTATCCGTTCGCAAACGTACCTACAACCTTTATACTTACAAATTTACTATTAAATTTTAAAATCTACTTTTTAATTATTATTAAAATTATTTTAATTAATATTAATTAAAAATAAGGATTCTTTTATTATGTACAACGCAGATGAGAGACAAACGATTGCTTATTATTGTTGAAACAACGATTTTACTAATTAATTGTTCTCTAAAAAAATTTTAAACTTAATAAAGATTAATTTTCATTTCTGTCTCTCGTTTGACGTTTTTGAAATTAAAGACCCGAAGACTCGCGTTTCCTTTCTTTCTCCGCTACTTTTAATCACTGATTAGAAAGAAGATCGCAATGCTAGAAAATATAAAATCGCGCGATTGAGTAATCTAATCTGTATATTTTTACATAATTATATAATATACAATAAAATAATGTAGAAAAGAGAGTTGTGAAAGATAAAAGAGTGAGTGCGCGAGAAAGACTGAGAGAGAACGAGGCGTGAGAAAAAGATACCCTGAGCCTTTGAGAAAGCAAATAATTAATCGAGGTGAAATCAGTTTTATTGTTGATTTCTTGCGTCGGATATAATACATTTTTTAATCTCGGGTCCTTGGGCGTTTTTCGCACTCGGGCTGCAGACGTTGCGTAGTATAATCAAACACTGATGCATGGCAATTTCTTCTTGACTTCCGGTAGGGATAAATAAATAAAGCTTTACATTTTCTAATACATCGTAGTTTATTTTATTAAATAAATAAAATAAACTATACTGCATTAAAAAATCTCAAATTCCACTGGAAATCGAGTGAATGTGTACATATATAAACCTGTGACACAACACAGGATGCCAATGCACACATAATGTCATACTTAGCGAAAAGGTACTATTATTATGTATAAAAAAATGGGATATCCATAAAAAAATGTAAACCTACATTCTAAAGCCTATTTTTGCAGGTGAAAATTCGCTGGAAACAAAAATTCGATAAATTCGATAATAGTTCCAGCGACTTTTTTCAGGCTAAAATTTAGAGGTCAAAATGTAGGTGATTTCGGTTAGCGACATTTTTTTCAGTGTAACGATTAGGCCGCGTGGCTGAAAGCTTCGTGCTCTTTTCAAGAAAGGTGCTAAAACCGCAACGGGTCTTGCAAAAAAAATTGCGCCAATGGCAAAGATCTGTTGTGAGACATTTTGCAATTGTTACCTTTTAATCGTTGCAATCTCTAAAACTGACTCCATCCTTTTTTTTGTACCTTCAATAGATTCTAGACTGTCTTCAAGTTCAATTTTAACAAATTATATCTAACAAAATTTATATATGTGTGAGTGTGTGTAAAGGAAACAATTTTAAGACAATGACTTATTTGATTGATAAAGGATTCTTTTGTTCAATAACTTTCAATGACTTTTAATAACTTGAGTAACTTTCAATAACTTCATTAACATTTGATACAAAACCTTTGAATATCAAATCACGTTTAAATATATTTGAACAGCTTATAAAAGGTAGGTCGCGGAGAGTATGATAAATGGGAAAAAACAATTCTATAACTATAATTATATCGTAAGTACAACAGTATTAATCTTTAATAATGATAATATGAACCGGCAATGAACGAAAGGAATTAAATTAATTAATCAGTTACTTAAATTATGACATTATTACATGATAATTTAAGACCCTGATACCAAAAACTAAGTGATTTTGAAATTTCACTTTAAAATTTCTATAGAAAATTTCTGTAAGATTTTCGGGTTTTTGGTATTAGGAGTATCTTATATTCATGCATAAAGTAATTTAAGAAAAGTACTAGGGGAGTACAAACGATCGAACGGGGAAAGTACTTAAATAAAAAAGCAGGAAAATAATACAGAAAGCGAAAAAGGGCGTGCTGAAGCTAATCATAAAAATATAATAGAAAAACGCAAGAGTGTGAATGATAACGGGATTTTAGCATATCAGTATGGTGAGCTTGCACTGAAAAAGTGCTTGTGCGAAAAGACCAGAAAATTGATACCCTGCGAATTTAATTTTCGAACCAAAATTAATTGGTGTTTGATGGTAAACGAGGCGAAGAGAGAAATGGACGCGAGCGCAGGGCATGTGCAAATATTCAATTTTATTTGATGATTATGATTAAAAAAATGTTGCGATCATTAGGACGAGTATCAGTAACAAAAACGGTGATTTGATAATAACGATGAATGAAAAGTCGTTCTTATTATTATTAATAATAATATTATTATTAGTATTATTATTATTATTACTATTATTATTATTACTATTATTATTATTATTATTAACATTCTGTTTATATTATCTGAGTTACACAGGAACTGTGTCGTTCATATTATAAATACTATACAAAGTAAGGATAACAATTACACTTAACATCACTTAAGTTAGCAGGCTAGATAACATACGATTATTAAGTGCGGAGAATCCGAGGAAAGTCTGAGTGACATAAACGAACGTCGTATTAGTGCGACAAAAAAAAGTCTAAAAACCATTGGCAAGAATTGTTTGACGAATTGTTTAAAGTTAAAAAAATTTGCAAGTTTCATTATTTCATTTCAAGTTGATTCATTAATTTGCTTCCGAAAATCACTCAGGCTTGTCATGATCTTCGCTGGCGAAAAAAATGATGCGGGCTCGAGACAATAACCCATCTTAATTTCACGAGTTTTGCCTACGAAGCGGAACACAGCGCTGTGCCAAAAAGTTTCAAAGCCTTAAAACTATAATAGCGTGATTCTGTGGAATTGGTGATGAAATATTTGGTATTTTTTTCTCCTTTTTTTGGCACAGATTGAATAAATGATTTCCAGTATTGCAATGAAGAGTTGTTGTCTCGAGCGCTGCAATTAAAGTTGTAATTAAGGAATTATGCAGAATTTTAAGAGACGAATTTTAATGAAAGAATGAAAGTTCGAAAGGAAATTCGAAAGGCGCGATAATTCCCGACTCATTGGGCGTTATAGAGATTTCTTTGGTTTGATTTAAGGAATTTTCTCTACGACGTTCCTTATCCCACTTGGAACTCGCATTCGGACTACGTATGGTAACATTACCTATTATGAACATGGCCACTAGGAGAGAAAAACAATGTACCATTCGGATAGTTTATCATTAAAGAAGCGGTAATCATTATACATATATAGATAAATATATATATGAATATATATTATAACATTATTTATATATTATATTATTACACATATTATATAAATAATGATAACGGATACTAACCGTAGGGTGCGGTATTGCTAAGAAATTTGAGAAATTTGCGCTAATTAAGAGAGTTGCGGTGGTCGCGGTGCGTCTTATTCGAAGTGGTTATGAGAGCGGGAATAAAAAAAAAAACCAGGAGTTAAAAAAAATATAAACCGCCAATTACTTTAACTTCGACAGTACTATTATTTGTGAGTGCCGAACGATTATGCCGTTTTCAGCGCGACATACCTATTTTGGCGATTGCTTGGTCGTATAAGACGGGTCAATAGTGATCGCGTTAAAGGGAGAAAAAATTTTAAAACCCAGAAGTTTCTATACTTTTTACGGAGATTGTTATAGTCTAAGCGCACACTGATCAAGGCATTTGTCGCTCGGCAAGACATAATATAATTATTAATATAAAATTTATAACAGAAATAAAATAAATGAAGTTAATAAATATGTACACTGTATAATAAACATTATTTCCTATTAATAATTCGATAGACTTCCACTTCTTTCACCCTTCTATCCTGTGCGAATAATCAAAAAGCTTCTCACTGTTAAATTCATTTTATTTTCCTGCGTACTAATTAAAAGATTACAATTTTGTATTTTTGAGAAAACAAACGTTTCTTATCTTCTTAAATCAAATCATCATATAAATATTGTATAAAATAACCAAATATTTAAAACATTAAGTAATTACAGTTCAAAAATTAAATTTTAATTTTCGAAACTTTCAGCATTTGGTTTTTCACTCAATGAATATTGTATCTCAAAAGTTTCAACTGAACCTTGGAGAGATTCTCTCCGTTATTAAAAAGTATTTACATCAAAACCTTCTTTAAATGGAATTTTTATAAATAAAAATAACTTACGTAAATTTTTGTTTAACCTGTACTAAGAAAACATCGAATTATGTAATGTTTCCACATCTTTTTCTCGTTGAACTGCTCGCTGTTTTTCCTTTTTGTACATTTCGTAATCTTCATCATCAGTGGGAAGTTCGTGCCTACATAATGGACACGAATTCGTCTAAAATCAGGATTCAGTAAGATAAAATAATAAGATAAAATTCAATAAAATAAAATTTAAATATGTAAACTTAACTAATTAAACTTTTAAAGTGATTAATTAATTTTGTAATCAATTAAAGATTTCTTCACCTTTTCTAGCCATGGTACGATACATTCTTTGTGAAAGGAATGTTTACAAGGCATAGTTTTAGTAATTGTTCCAATTTCAAATTCCTTTAAGCATACAGGACATTGCTTATTTGGATCAGTGATTGTAGTTTCTTTCAAGTTTTCCACGGCCTCTCTTGAAGCTGGAGGAGGAAGCCTTTGAGTTTGTCCTGCTAAGTCCCACATTCCAAAATCCCTTAGGAATCGAGCCATATGTATTAAATGGTTTGGAGCCTCGCCATCATTCAAAGGCGTCCAGCCCATTTCAGTAAAATAGTCAGACATTCTGCCCCAAAAAAAATTAAAATACATAAATATTTTAAGAGACAATTTGAGACTTGCTAAAATCATTTAAGTTTAGATACGGGATAAAAGGGAACGACACTCCCTTCATAATATTTAGGTATTTGAATACAAAAAGTTTTAAATAATAGTCATTACAGTAGGCACATTTAATAATTGTATCTTATTATCATTCCCGTGTCGTCAAAATTGCGGAATCACGAAAAACAACAAACATTTTTAAGGTTATGTTAATACCCATACGAAAGTTGTCAATTCCCTTTTTCTTTTCACTTGAAACCATAAATAAATAATTTAAAATCAAAAAGATAAAATTAAAAAGACACTTAAACTTACTTTTTTATCTAAAAAAAATGTATATTTCCGTAATTATTTCGTCATACAAAAAGATCTGACGTTTCTAACTCCTGGTCACGGTAGTACAATA
>JAUEJJ010000021.1:11487837-11504295 GCA_032164275.1 Synergus coniferae | reverse complement strand
TTAATATGAGTAATTGAATAATATTGTAAAAGGAAAGCAATTCGAAGAACTGTTTTAAATTTTCGCGGGCAGGGTTACGTGTTGAGAGGGGGGATTTTTTTCTGGAGTCCAACTGAAGATGGCTCTGTTGGCGCAGCAAATATCTAGTCAAAAAAATACATGGCACTATGGCAGTCGTACTCTCGTACTACCGTGCTCCTGGTTCACTGGTTGCTCCTGGCCCTCCTGGCTGCTCCTGGTCATGCTCCTGGTTCCACAACTTGTACATACAGGGTAAACAATGGTAACTTTCAAGGCGTGAATGGCGGCGGGAAAATTCAAACAATCAAGTGTAGATGCAGAATACAGATAACTTTTCGGATTGGCAACACTGCTCTACACATGTATCCTTCGTGTATTAACATAAACAGAAACAGAATCAGCTGATTGCGTGAGCGTCAAAGAGTTCCTGAATAAACGTTTTGTTACTCCATATCTCTTTAATGTCTCATCTTGACACTCAATATTTCTAGTAAATCCTAATTTTATCCTTCTTTTCAGTTCCGCAATGATAATTTTGACTCTAATACAAGTGAATTCAGACATACCAGATTAAAAAGTATGACCAGGTTTCCGGAGGATAAGCGAAAGCCCGAAAATTTTCTTGTGCATGACACGTAATGAGATAACCTCTAAAGCGTTTTCCTGGAAGGATAAAATCTGCTTAGTGATTCAGAAGAAATAATTTCTTATTCAAAATTATGGCATAGCATCCGCTGACATCCATAGGCTCCTAGAATGTCTAGTGTAATGGATCTAGTCAATATAGATTCAACGCTTTTGTTTATCGGAGCACAAATTAACGAGATTATTTTGTACTGGTGGTGGTATATGATTGAAATCTCCTGGCAGCTTCTAATAGCTTCTACTGCTTATCTTTGTACTTGTATATTTCTTTATGTGATTTTAAAACGAGTTAATCATAAAGCATGGCAGATACCAGGCCCACCAAACAGATTATTGCTGGTAACAGCTCATCCCGATGACGAGGTCATGTTTTTTGGACCTATGATTTACTCGCTTGTTCAACTTAAAGCAAGCGAAATTTATATTCTTTGTTTTACTATGGGTAGGTACTTATTTAAAAACTATTTATAAAAAAAATATTAACTTATGTATTTCATATGAAAAATCCTTTGTAGGTGGGAGTAAGGAAAGGAAGGAAGAGCTTTGGGCATGTGCAAAAAAATTGGGTATACCTGAAGCTAATATTACGATTCTAATGTAAGTTATGGAAAATATCTTTGCTTGTAGTATTTACATCTTGCTTTTAAAAAAGCATTACATTTTTCTAATTACCTTGCCTATTCCCTGCTGCAGATAATTGACTCTCTCTTTCACTAAATATCAAATTTTTATAGATTTGCAAAACAAAATCGTCTATTGAAATATTGTTATTATTGTTATTACAATTATTTCATTCAAAATCCTTCTCAGGTACACAGAGTTACCTGATGATGCAAAGGTACAATGGCCAGAAACTTTAGTGGCAGAAAATATTTTGAATTACATTGAACTCTACAAAATAAATGCTGTTATAACTTTTGATAAACATGGAGTCAGCAGGCATAAAAATCACATTTCTCTTTTCTACGGAATGGCATCCTTGTGCATGGAACGAAAAGTTCCATCCTGTTAGTATTGAAAACACAATACAAATAGTCTATACATTCAATTACAGTACAATCTGAATTTTCATTTAACCAATTTTTTCAGATTGTAAATTGTATGTATTAGAAAGTGTAAATATTTTAAGAAAGTATACGCAAATCCTGGATTTGCCAATCAGTTTGCTTTCTGCTTCCTATTGGTACGTGGTAACGTACGATCAACGACAATACATAAAGGTATACATATACATATATATACCTTTCTCCTTTTAAATAATTTTTCTTAATTGTAATGATTAAAAAAAAATTGAAAAGTTGAATTTAAAAGCGAAATTTATACCCAACATTTCTTTTAGAGAGCTATGAAAGAGCATAAATCACAGTATGTTTGGTTTCGAAAACTTTACATGATTTTTTCCCGATATACTCTAATAAATACTCTTCAGGAAGTCAACGCTCTAGATTTGGAGCTCGACCTGCAATTCGATGAAGACTAGTCCCTAGATTTACGTCCACAGATTTTCATTTAATTGTAAATAACCAAGATTAATTTATCGCATGTAAATATTGTAAATCATTATGTACAAACTGAAAATCTATGTAAAAATAAAACAAATGATTCAAATTTCTCCAAATTGTTTTCACTGTTAAAACTTTTATAATAATAAATTAATAATTCATCAATTTTTTTCAGAGAATTGCTTTTATTTCTTACATTTACAAGAACTTACAATCATTTGATAATGTAAGAGAGATAAATGCACACATTTTATCTTTTAACAATTAGATAACCCTTTCAGAGATATATTAAAATAAACAGTATATAATTTCAAGAACGATATGTCCATTCTACTTCACGTTCACATCTATTCTATAGATAGTAATTCCCGTTAATTTGAGTGAAGTTGAAGTTTATTTTAAGTATTATACACATTTAAGAAAGTGATAAAAAGAAGAAAATAAGCCTTTATCTCAGGCTTTAAGAATATGAATCAATACAAAGTTTAATGAAAATTTGTCAGATTATCTTTGTCTTTGATTCTTACAATTTGGCACAAGAACGATTTGTGCTTCAATTGAAAAATTATTGAGCGCTCACAGGTATTGTCGAATTTTTATTGAGCGAAAAAAACGTGAAAACAAAAAACAAACTTTTGTGCAAAACAAAAACTTAGCCTAATGATACAATCTTAGACTTAGAATATTACAAGCATACAAAATTATATATTATTTTGAAAGAAACTATAGAATCGTTGAAAGACGAAGTATTTCATTTTTCGTTCTTGCGATTGTAGGCTCGCAATACTTATGACTTATATTAAAGCGGAATGATTCTTAAGGCAGAAACAAAAAATAAAGTAAAAGTATTACTATTGAATCTCAATTTGCGGAATGTATTGTAAATCAGAAAAGTTGCCATTCAATGCGAACAGGACTTGGAAGACAAAATTTCCGCCGTCCTGTTGATGCTGCTTTTCTTTAATACTGAACTAAAGATACATTAACTAAGCTGCTTGATGCACAGCCTTTAAATTTGAATTGCACGTTTCGCAGTTTAAATCTAGAAAATGCAATAAACTGCGCCAAAGAAAGTCAAGTAACGAAATAATTATCGAATAGATCGATATAGCTAATTATGGAAAACCCTATCAATATTAAGAGATTGGCGCTTAAAGATTAGAACCTTAATTTTCGAATACTATATTTTTAAAAACAGTCGCAGATAATGGACGGCATTGAGTGTTCCCGCAAGATCCTCTGGTCAGTGTCAATTTAGCACTCTGACAATTTAGCGACCAATGAGCGTAAAAACGCGAAATTTACCTCTAGAGTTGAATGATATCTCGAAAAATATAACCAAAACTTTAAAAAGTATTTTTTTAACAAAATACGGACTTCGTCCTTAGGATTTCATACTGGATCCACTAAATAGTATAAAGTGAAGTAGATCATGTTAGGAATAACACTCTCATAAGAAATACGTCTCTTTATATTAATGTCTGCAATTATCATTCAGTTCTAGTGGCACAGCAAAATAGAAAACCAGTTTCCCTAAACGAGATTTAATATTCTGCGAAAATTACATACTTCTAGAGAGAAAAATGTAGACAGATCGATCGCTAAAGAGCAACTCCCTTACCTCCTAAGAAAGAGTATTGGCTTACGAAGGATTCAAGGCGAAGATCTCGCGGGCTGTATCCTAGAACCTATCTTTATCTCGGTGGTGAGATCCTAAAGTTCCCATTCCAGGTTGAGGGGAATCAAGATCTCCTGGGTCTTGAAGGTACTGAAGTTCCTGAAGTTCCTGGAATTTCTCGTGATCACGGATGTGTGCGTAATTTGCTGAGAGACACATCAGGTAATGTATCAAACTCAAAACGACGAGCATAGATGCCATAGTAGCAAGAATAAACATTATTTCTGCCTTTTCTACGTAATCTTTACAAAAAAGCTTAACCTCTTGGGCTCCACAGACTTTCAGATCTTCCGGCCTGATTCGTTGCGGAAACATAAAGTCTGAAAAAGAAAAAAAGCAGAAAGATATAATTTAAGTGTTATTTTGAATCCGATAAGGGTGATTTCTAAGTTCATTCCTAGTTTTAATCTTCAAAATTAAAACGTCGAAATTTTACTCACCAAACTGAGTAAAGTCGATGCAAGTTTCCAAATTTTGAACTCGCGGATTATTGCAAAGACCCCAGAATGTTTCTAAGACAAAGGTCGTGATGATCATGAATGCGAATATTAAGAACCATCCGAGACCCAGAATGTAAGTAACCGTCATAAACTGAAAACAAATAAAAATATAATGGTGATTATTTAAGTAAATTTTATTAAAGACTTATAGAAATCTTTGAAAAATAGTATTTAGTTTTGAACTTACAACGGCACATGAAATTCGTCCACCGACTCTGGATCTCCAAGCACGATAAACTTTATGTCTTGTAGCTCCAGTCGCAAGACAACCTACACATAGAATCATAAAACCTAGGGCTGCCATGCATGCTCCAAGTGTTGCAAAGATCAACTGCACAGCTTCTAACCAGCTGAGTCGTAAATTGAAGACCTGTTTCAGAAACAAAGGATTTATTAACAATTGTTTATTTAATTACTTATTTAGAAAAGGGAAGATGTTCTTTATGAATAAATTAATTAATTACCTGATCCATCATCAATTTTGATAATGTGGCACCTCTGTACATTGTTCCACAGAAAATTCCAACGCCCAAACAGCACATTATCGTGGCTATGAGGGTCGCGTACGGCACGCGAGCCATACAATCATTGCACATGTTACCTGTAACAAAATAAAAATAATTATGTATATGCTTTCCTAAAATCAACAATACCTAAAATTATCAACAGGTTGTCTAGCAATTTTAAAAGGTAGTGTATTATAAATTGAATAAAACTAAATTCTTTTTATAAATAAAACTTACTAGATGTTTTCTCTATCTGATATTCAGCATGTAGACTATGTTCCGAATATCTATCAACACTAGCTGTACTTTCAAACCTTTGACATCGACGAAGAGGCACAGTACTACTAGCCTCCACAGAAAAAGATCTTCGAAAGTGATTTCGACTGGGCATTTTTTAATTAAAAATAAATACTAAAATACTTGAACCACGATGCACTTCTGAGTGCAACAATTACAAACCTGAGACAAAGACCTGAGACTGATGACTGATATACGATGAGTTATCAATGAAAAACTTAGCTGACGAACTATATATGTATACATATTTAGTAAACGGATAAGAAATGTACACCCAGCCTATCAGGATTCAATCAGATAACGAGGAATACAAAAGACGAATCGGCATTTGCTTCCTTATCACTTATTCCCGTCAAACCCTTTCCATATTAACAAAACGATAAAAAAAAAAAGGTTGAAAAACAGTAAACGTGAAAACCAGTGAAAACGGTCAAAACTCACCCATCTTCGTTTGTTGGTGCGCTGTATCCTTTTGAGGTTAGGGTCACTCGACGAGTTTGGACGCCCGTACAGGACACTTTCCGAGATTATTATCTCGGAAGCCCTTCAATTAAGGCCCTAATTGGACGTTGCAGCCTGCTCACTCGTAGATGACATCCCACTCGAAGCAAATCTTTAATGATGATTTTACTCGTTCCACTTGGTTCCACTCACTCCTACACATCAGACGAACTTCTTTTGTTTACCTCCCAAATTATCAAATAACTCTTTTGTTTACAAGTTTTTCGATATTACTTCTGTTTCACTAATTCTTCAGCTTTTAATGAGCTTCTATGAGATTTTAGTTATTTTATCAATCCAACAACTGTCCGTTATCAAAACCTGATTGCTGTGTTTGTAACCTAGCCACTTGAAAGTTGAAACTATACTTTCTTATGGGTTGTCACAATTTAGTAATTTACTTGAGTATATTATTAAAACCTCGATAGGCTTTTCTTCTTCCTTTGCTTTTTGTCTTCAAATTAATTCTAGCTCCTATGCTTTGTTGTTGAAACGAATGCACAATTCACTCTTCTCCATTCACTACCAATTGCCATTCACAATCACATTCACCTGATAATCCACTATGCCACTATGCAGTTGGATCCATGGTTGGATTTTGAAATGTTGGATCGTAACCAGTAACCACACACTATATGACGCAATCAACACCATCCAGCGATCCAGCACCGGATTACACACCATAAAATTCAATATGGCGGTGTTATTCATGTTATTTTGACTATGAGCAAACTATGAGATATTTTTGCTATGAGATTGTATTTGTGCATCTAATTCAATCTAATTTATATTAGGTGACATACATATGGATTATAAAAAAAAAAGTCAAAGGGAAGAGATTAAGCTACGTAATCCAATATAATTATTAATTAATTACATGAGTGCGTGGTACGGGTACGGCACGTTAAATAGTGGCTTATTTAAACATAATAAGCAAGGCTGTGACCCCAATTCCAGAACGCATTTCAAGTCAATGAATCTTAGGATTAAATCATAATTTTTGTCAATCAAAATATCAAATATTTAAATTTGAAGTAATAATGCAGAATTAAAATTTAATTAGATGAAAAATTGTAAATTGAATTTTTTCCGAATTAAATATGTATTGCAAAAGGTACATATTTGTAGTAAGTTCAACAACAATATATTTATTTGTTATTGTATTTTTATTTCCGTTTTTAAAAACTTCCCAGTCCACTTTGAAGGAAAAGTATAATAATTTTCATCGTTTTTAAGTAGGAAAATATACATTTATTATAAACACAATACGCTTGTGATTTTGTAAACTAAATTTACATCTTAAAGTGTGCAAAAGAAAGAAAACGTAAATGTTAGCAATCAAGCTAAACCGATATTTAATTTTATTCTTACATTTTAGGACTATTTTAAACAATTTTTGTCATTTTCTATTATTTTTCCTCAAAATGCCTAAAGTCAAAATACAATAAAACCTCTATTTTTATGTAAATTGAAATTTCTAAAATTTGTAATAACTTTTATAATAAAAAGTTAGGACAATCTCTTTTAACTTAAAATACTTACCTTAATCTAATCTTTAAAAAATGACTAAAAATCTTAAATTTAGTAATAATTTCGGAGAATGTTAATTGCTTAAAAAATCAATTGAAAAATTCGTTTTCTCTCCTTTTTCTTTCATTCTTCCTCTTCATTTGCACGATTGGCTAAGATAACACACCGTTAAAATATCACATAAAATCTAGCGCTTACATATATATTTTTATACCAAAATCATTGGTAAGTAACTCATTGTCTTCACTGATAAACTGCGTTTAAGGAAATTTAAGCGAACTGCAAATACGAAAATACAATTATAGTAGATCTTTATTCTTATAAAGCGCATTCAAAAAATCAATTCATTGCGAACAGCAATTGAGTCTATTTGCAGTATCAACTAAGTGCGCTTTTATAAATTGTGCGTTTTTCGTCATTCTCTATCGTACAGGATTTCTAAAACTATTCCAAAAATACTGGGATCTGTAGTCCGTCACTTATATTTAACTTATCTTATAGATCTCTGCTTAGGCTGAACGAGGTACTTAAGAACAGTGGGCAAGTGTTTGAGCTTTTCTCTTACGGCGTGGGGCACATCAGTATTTTGTTGATTACTCTGATTGTACCTCATCACGCATCCGTTGTTGTTTTCGTATATTATGCCGCCTCCAGAATTTTGAGGGCTTAGCTGTAAATTACATTATAAAATGGTTAAAAAGCACAAATGAAAAGTTAAGTTTTATGAAATAAAATTATGCTTTTTAAGAGAAATATGAGGCAAAATATAATTACAGTAATAGCAGATCCATCTTTGAAATCGATTCTGACATCGCCGGATGACAGTTGCATAGCCATTCCGATGCCAGGAACTACAACTTTACTCATCTCTGCACCAGACATTTGAAGAGTATTCAATCTTTTTGAATGGGATGTACCTGTCGATACAACAGAGCAGGTAGCATCGAAGGAAGGCATCTTGAATTAAAAGAGAATTTATTGTAAATATTAATTGAATTATTTGAAAATAATATTCAAGTGTACATTACACTAAGCAATTGTGGCTGATACTCACAACGACTGGACTGGTAACAGCAGTCGATACATTTTCTTTCCCTCGGAAGCAGGGTGTGTCATGTAATACCGAAGTCGGTCTACGTCCTATTATTGCAGGAAAATACGAGACTCCTGTCGCAGTTTCTAAGGAAGCTAAAGAAGACTCTAGTAAAAGGCAACGTTTGTAACAATCCGAATAATGATCTAAGTAGTCCTCCAAACCTGAAGGAACACTTCCTTCATCATAAGTCGTATCCTTATCTTGAAGTTTTACAACGCCGTCTGTGCACATCACCTGAAAATGAATGAGTCCTGTTATAACAAACTCTAAAATAAATTAATCTAAAAGTCAGAAATAGCTGTACGTACCTTTACTCCATCGTAAAAATGTACTTCGCAATCAGGATGTGGACCATTCTCCATAAAAAGGCACTTTGATTTCAACGTGTAAATAGTCAGTTTCGGAGTCTTCGCTCTAACCAATTTTACAAAACGGGCAGCATAGAGATAATATCTGTGATACCGAGATGGTAAACTTTCATAGGAGTAAATGTTATCCGCTCCTTTAAACGGCACAGGCAGTGGTTCGGATTCTACTTCCTGGGGGTCAACTTTGTACAAAACTATTCTTAAACCATCACCGGATATTCGACAAACATCTGTTACTTTTTGCTAAAAAAAAAAAAAGAAGAAAACAGAATACCGAGATAATCAATCAAATTATAATCAAGTATCTTAAAATAATAACAATGTAAAAACCTTTACCGTTGATCCCTTTTTTTTTAAGAACTCTGCACACACTTCTCCATTTTCAAGGATAGTTAAAATCACATTGTTCGTCTTGTGCCTTGTAGGTAGAAGCCTCTCAGAATTGAGAGGTGGAACCTGCAATTTATTTGAAGCATTTTTTTCTTCAACTTCATAAAAATTGTCAGCTTCTCGCCCTTTTTTCTTGTGTCTGTGGCTTTTCTGCTGATCTTCATTTTCTCGTGGTTGACATCCACTATTTTGGTCACTTTGAGAAAACATTCTGCTTTTCATAGGCGGTGGGATTCCAGCGAGAACGGAATTTTCATCCTGGCGATAGTTAGGATATGTTTCATGATTATAAAAATGATTTTTTGTAACAGGTTCACTTCTAGCACTAACTGTAGATCCAACACCAATGCAGGAAATAGGCAAGACGGGAGTGCAAGAAGTTCTTCCTTCTGATCTCGAACGCATTCTGGGTCGACCACTCGATGAAGAAGTTCGACCTGAAGATCCAAGGCCAGAATCTGACGATATGCTACCCTTTTCCTACAAATTACATTGAAAATATACCATTTAATTATAGATTTTAATAAAATTATTAAAACATGTAAGTAAGATGATAAATTTAAACTTGTAAACTCACCCTATTGACTTTGGACTTATCGATCGAAGCTATGAAAGGATGCTTGGGAATATCTCTTAATTTAATTCTCGCTTTGGGATTTTTTTTAAGTAACTTATCAATGAGATCCTTGGCATTTTCAGATAAGTGAGACGGCATCGTGTAATCTGCCATCACTACACGAGTCAGTGTACTTTTAACAGCATCAGTATCGAAAGGGGGTTTCCCAACCAATAAAGTGTATAACATACAACCCAATCCCCACACATCTGCTTCCAAACCATGTGAAGACCTTGTAGCAACCTATGCAGATTAAAAAAGTCAAATAATGAATTATTCTCATCTTTTATTAGAAATTTCTAAATCTAATTAATATTTTACGAAATTAACCTCAGGGGAAATGTAATTAGGTGTTCCACACATCGTTAAATGCTTTTCATCAGGCCGTGTTAATTGAGTTGCTAAACCAAAATCCGCTATTTTCTGTAACAAATAATGTTAAGTCAGTAACTTGAATTTTCTCTTCAAAAATCAATTACATTCAATACAATTTAAAATAAGCACTTACTATTTGCATGTCCTTTGTTAACAGTAAATTTGATAAAGACATGTCTCTATGGAGTATTTGATAGGAATGCAGGTACAACAAGCCTTGAACTACTTGTTTAATTATGCGTGCAGCTGAAATTAAATAAATCATAATAAATCTAAAATTGAAAAGTAACATTTAAAGGATTCTTTCTAAATAATATTCAAATACAAACCATGTTCCTCTGACAGAGCACGTGATCCTTGCTTTTTTAGATATCGCTGCAGTTCTCCATTGTGGCATAATTCCAAAACTAAATAAACGTAGTTAGCATCTTCGAAGTATGTATAAACTTCGAGTATTGCAGGATTCTTTAAGCGAGAATGAATTGAAACTTCTTGTCGAACTCTACCCACCATCCCAGCTGACTGCATCAATTTCTTGTCGATCTGTTCATAAAATTGAATTATTTCCCAAACGCATTTGTATTAATTCAAAATAAAAAAGTACTATTACCAAGAATGTGGCTAAAAAAATATCACATAGCTTATACTTTTCATTATCTTAAGATTTACTAAAATATATACTTAATTATTACCCATAATTCTACTAGAATAACAAATAAAAATACCTCAATTCTAAGGACTGATAGTCTCTAGATTTGAGAAAATTTAGATGAAATAAGTGTCCATAAAAGCTAATAAAATTCTCTTATACAAAACAATAAATTGTATAATTTAAGAGATTAATTTTCTTATTTTCTAAAGATTTTACCATCAGAGATGGTGCCCAGAATAATTAATTAAAATAATTATAACTTAAGAAGCATGAAATAGGAACAAAAATCGTTGTAAAGCAATATCAACAAGTGTTAAGAAAGGTAAAAACATGTTAAAACACCGCAATGATTGACAGCAGTGACAGTAACGGTAGCTATAACCTAAGAAAAAAAGCAACTTTACCATTTTGATCGCGACTTCCATACCGCTTCGACGGCATTTTGCCTTGTAAACACTGGCGAAACCTCCTTTACCCAATAAGTTTAGCACTTCGTAGTCCTGCACAACATAAAATATGAACAATTATTGACGGAACTTTCGTATACAAGATGCGAAGGGCACAATATTCAAAATCTTAACCTCTATTTGTTCACCACACCCGCCCGACAATGCTGGCATTCTTAGGGTTTCCTCATATGTCCAACAATACACTTAATCACTTGTCTACGAAATTACACTTATTTTCGCACTAAATTCACTGCTCGCAGGTACACTTTGTCGTCCTTTAACACTGATGAAATTTTCGTAAACACAAACCACACAAACGACATTGTGCACCCGCCATTGCCGCCATTGAACTTGATTGAACTTGAACCTCTTGAACTTGCAATCAAGCGTTGGCACTCCAAAATCCAGTATAACCAACATTGAGGATAGAAATCACATATGTATATATTTTAACTGATTTTAATTACATATTTTCCAATCATTTATGAATCTTTGGTTAAACAAAATCACGTAAATGAAAATGTTTCTAATGATTAATAATTAATTATAATAATTTAATTTAATTCGAATTTATTAATGAAGAAGTTTACGCCAAAAGTTTGGTAACCCTGCAAATAAAAGCGGTTCCAACATCAAATATTTAATACAGTGATGGTATTATCTCTGGTATTATCCAATATCTTTGGTATTATTATCTTTGATAAGGAAAGAAAATTTATTCAAGTTTTTTTCTGGAAAATAATATTAATATTTAATTATTTGAATAAGAATTAATAAAACTAATTAATTAGTAAAATCCTCCAGATATAGTTAGAGGACAAACATTGTACTTCAATTTGAACTTTGGTGGGAGCAAACTTTGTTTAGGCGCGAAATTTGAAAACGATAAAAAAATTATTTCAAGTGAAGTTGAAATTAAAATCTTTTAAAATTTAGAATTTTTTAACTATTATTAAGGCCTAAGAAACTCATTAATAAAGCGACATTAAATATTACAAAGTTTATTATCATACTAGGATGGTAGATAAGTTAGAGACAATTAATTCTTTTAATGACGTAAAGGATCGCTATGTTAAAAATGCATTAATAATGTAATGTAATCATTATCATATAACAACGAACAGCTATTTATTTCTTGACTCTCTCTCTCTCAAGTTAGAACTCGAGTAAAGGTTCTAGATCCGCACTTCACTGCTTGCCGATGCGTTAATTGCATTTTTAATTATAGTACAATCAGCAATTTACTGAAAGTAATTTACTATTTAACATTCCTGACTTCCAAGCTAAAACCATTCACGTGGTCAGTTTTGTGTCAAGAACGAACCAGCCAACATGTGTAATTAATTAGAAAAAATCTGCCTTTTACACTAAAGACTATCAAAGTCTATGTATTTTGTGGAACTGAAGGAGTGCGTTGAGCTGGTGGCTGGTAAATAGGTTGTGCAGTGCGCTGTTGTCCCCTTTTTCTATATCCACCTTTGATTCCCGCTCCGCCTCCACCTCTTCGAAATTCCATACCAACTGAAAAAAAGTCATAAAAAAAATATACGCTTTCTCAAAAAATAGCAAACTTATTGTAGATAATAAGAAAAATTAACCGAAGGTATGTTACAAATGATTAAATAAATTAAATTTTGAAAATAAATATTTATTTACCACTGATCCTGTCGTGATTCTGATCGTAACGCGTTGGCCTGTTATTAGGGCGATAGTCCTGCCTTTTTCCATCCTGACTTTGCTTTTGATCCGTTCGATTCCTCGAGTCTTCCGTAATTGGTATGCAATCAATTTGCAAGACTTCCTCATAATTGTGGAAGTCTTTGAACTGGACTACGCAAGTTCTCTCGGAAACGGCTGTCACCTCTGCGTTATAATACTGTAAATTAATAAAAAAAATATATACATAATAATTCACAAGTATAATTAAATAATTAAAATATGTAATTGAATAACTGTAAAAAATACCTTATTATCTTCCCAATATTTAGCCATGCATCTGTCTCCAATTTGCCAAACCCAAGGAGGACTCGTAGCGTTTTGATTAGCTTCACTGTTGAAACAGCCTCCATTTTTCTGAGAGTTGTTGTAATTATAACTATCTTCCGGTGCGGAAAATTTATTAGATTGATTTTTTGAACTTTTCTCGTTTCCATCAAACGAAAATTCTTTGCGAATCACATCTTGAGTTCGATTGTGTCTAGGATGAGATTCATAATGCTTATTTCTCGAATCAAATTCTGGTTGATAATGATTTTTAGGGTTACCCATTTTTCCCTGATCTTGGGGCTTGTTGTAATTTCCAGACGAAGTGCCTCTAGAATTACCTCCATCGGAACGAGATCCAGAGAAAGAATTCCTCGAATCGTTTTGAGGGTATTTATTATAGTTTCCTTTGTAATTATCCCTTGGATTATGATCTCTCGGAGTATTATCTCTCGGATTATGATCTTTTGAATTGTAATCTCTTGGATTATAATCTCTTGTATTACTATCTGTTTGGTATTGGTTATGCGTTTCTTGGTTTCTTTGAAACCTCGGAGGTCTACTTTGTGCAATACCGCCATTAGAATTGTATAGAGGAACTTGTGGATTGTATGAATTACTGCTTGACCATTTGTTAGGTTTTGTATCGTCCTGATACCTGGGAGGAACTTGGTATCCTTTTCCACCTTTCTGGGCTCTAAAATGAACAGTAAGTTAATATTAGATAGTAAGAAAATCAAATTTTAGAGTAATAGATATTTCATAGATTCAGTTTTATTTTAATCTTGATTAATATTCTCGCACCTAGAGCCCCGTATTGAATTGAACCGATCACTTCCTCGTGAATCATACTCGAATTTTTCCTTAACAGTCTCGTTTGTATGCTGTAAGTAGTTCGCTTCTAGAGCTTCAGATTGGGCAGGAAGTTTGTCCTCTAGGAAATCGAATAACGAGACTTTACCGCTGCTGGGCTTTCCAGTATCTTCCATTTTTTTCTCGAAACGTTTACCTTTCGGTTCACGTGCTTCCCTTAAATTGCTGCAAATAATTCATGTTTTATCAGAGGATAATAAAAAATTATATAAGAAGAAAAATAAATAAATATGAAAAGTCACTTACCCGCTTTGTTTGTTATCATTTCTCTGTAAAGTTTTCAAAGCCCTATCGACATTGTTTCGAGTCACTCTCAAAGCATATTCTGCCTGTTCAATAGAAAACCCTTGATCGACAATTTTTTGTACTCCATGATCGAGAAGCTATAAAAAAAAAAGAAGTTTGAGTTGTCTCTTCTTTAAATTCAACTATTTGCTGTTATTGATAATTTCTTATTGATAATGCTCAAAGTATTTTTAAATTCTAATTTACCTGTTTGTTTCCACCGCCAAAAATCTTTTTATTCCCTTGCTTAGCAGCTTCAGCAATTGCATCTTTGCGTTGCGCTTCGAATTCCGAATTTTCATTAGTGGCTTTTTCTTTATCAGCGAGTGCTTTGAAATTCTTAGCTTGGTCTACGACCTTGATGATTTTCTTCCCAAATGGAATCCAAGGTGGAGGTCCTCCTTCTTCTGCTGATCTTACTCTCGAATGTACAGACAGTTTCTATAAAAATATGTAAAATATAATCCTTTTACAGTTTCATTGGTGTACAACCACATTCACCTTTGTACACCTTTGAGAAAATATCATTTAATAAATTAAAAGTTTTACCTTATTCAATTCCCATTTTTCTACAAGGTTCGCTACTTTTCCTTCGAGAACGTGCCCAATGTCAAAGGATCTGAGTAAAATCATTCCGTGTGACGTAGGAATATTGGCGGATTTTAAAAATATTTTCGTTCCAGGTGGAGTATTAAGACTGCAAATTAAAATTTACATCAGATTTCAAGTTATAAATATTTTAGATTTTTAAATAATTTTTAATTAATTTATACCTCAAAACGGGAATATATTCAATTTCGATAGCCTGATAATTATTTCGGCCATCGGTTAAAGACAGTTTAAGCATTCTAGGAGCTGAACGAGACTCTTCATTACTTTTAGGAGCAGCTACATTTCTCAGTTTTTGAATTTGGAGAATTAAGTTCCCTTGGTTAATATCCGCTTCACCGCTTCCAATTTCTTTTAAATCGAGCTAAAAATAATTTGGTATCATTTTTTATTTTTAGGAATCTGTAGATATTTCGGAGATCATAAGAAGAAATAAATAATTAGAAAATTAGATTATCATATATTTTTTACCTCTGCAGCTCGTTTTATTATCTTTGAGACATCTACTATATTCCCGTCATCACTTGCAAGACTATATCCATGTTCTGATAAATACCTGCATAATTATTAAAATTAAAACTTTTGAAAAAAAACAGTAAACTTCAAAGTGAACAATTTTTTTAAATATACTGAAATAAATAAATAAATCGTTATCGCCCAAAATTAAATTTAGGTTGACTGTCATGTTATTTTTTTTTTTCTTTAGTATATCTTGTAACTATTGAAACTAAATATATTGTAAGTCATGTCTGTAAGAAAATGTAATAAAATTAAAATAATATTTTACTAATTTTGAAAAATAAATATTTTTCTTATTTTTTCTGAAACCTAACCTAAACATTCTGATGCTCTGACGGCGTTCTACATTTTTAATCTCCAATGTCACGTTATTTCTACATTGCCCTTGTAGTTAGAAAGATAAAATATAAGACTGCTATTTTTGAAAAAAAGGTTGAACAAGTAATGCGTGTAAATATCTACTCACCAGCCCTGCTTCTGCAACTTCTCCATAGCTGTCATGATTTTCTTTCGAAGAATTGAATTGAACACAATTTAACACTAATTTTTTATTTAACACCCTTCAATTATAACTTCACACTTTTCTATATTTTCAAAGTATTTAGATGTTTATTTGTTCAAATTTCCATTTATTTTTATTTTTTATTTACAACTTTGCATAAACAATTGTCAGCTGACAATGAGCTGAAATTCTACAATGTATAATGAACTTTTCTTACGTCAATAATTATGTATAGGCTATTTAGTTTTGCTATTTTTTTATAGAATCAACACTGAGCTAACAATAACTTAATTGACCGAAATAAAACGTCACAAATAGGTGATTTCATTTTGGAAATCTATAAATTTGACGAAAGAACCGCGCCTACACAAAATTCCTCTTTCACGAGTGTGCACAAGTGTGCATGAGTCCACTCAAATCTCTCAAATCTTAATCTCTCAAATCTTAATTTCTCCCATATCTTAACTATTTAATCTCACAAATATTAACTGCAACTCTCTCGTATCTTAACTTACTCAACTGCGCATGCGTTGAGCTCTCGACATCTGATTGGTTATTATG
>JAUEJJ010000021.1:11474223-11487737 GCA_032164275.1 Synergus coniferae | reverse complement strand
TGTACATGTTTGTAGTACATACGCGGAAGTAGTTAGTTTTCTGTCATTAGGCGTTTCCATTACCCTAAGTTGTACAATTATTTGATATACAATTTTTTGAGCATTTATGGTTAAATTTATACCATAATCTTAAATTATAGTATAAATATTATAATTAATTAATGAATACTTAATCATTATTAATTTATTAACTTTTATCATGTAAGCGCTAAAAGTCTTTTATGGCACTTTTATTCATATTGGTTTTAATAGGGGATGAATAATTTTATTAAAACTATATAAGCCTGAATTTTGATTAAACAGTCTTTCACATTTCTGTAGAATGAAATAAAATAAAATAATTAAAATATAAATTAATAGTCGTTATTTTATATAATTATTTGAATTAAACGGCTGAAGAGAAATTGATATACTACGCATTATTGTGTAATAATCCTCTGATCATTAGCAGCGAAATTACTGTGCTCCATGAAAATGGGTAATAATCGAATCGTATAAGAACCTCATTAATTTTTAACATCTAAATGAAGTATAAAAAAGTATCGCACCTTTTAAACTGCATTTAAATCTTATAATTAAACAAATATATTTGCACAAATACAAATACAAATACAAATCTAAATATTCTAATAAAATAATACATAATTTTAATTTTATTAACTTGAATTGGAGGTCAAGGGTTTTTTTTTGCTTTTAGCCAAATTTTTTTGGTATATCCACTCTCTTGGTTTAATTTTATTTCAATTTTTTTCACCTATTTCTCAACTATTCCTATTAAAAAAATCATCTGTTTCACGTTTTTTAAAAACAATAGGTACTGTGATGACTGTATTTCTCAGAGACAAACTAAAGCTTAAAAATGTAAATAAACTAGAGAACAATGTGAACAGATAGCTAAAACCCTGTAGGGAAGAATTCACCAATTTAGGGTAGCTTTAGGAGATATTCTGATCTTTACTATGTTTTTATAGGGTGTTAGGAAAAATAGGGGAATAGAAAAGTGGCTTTGAAACCCTCTTTATGACGTTTCAAACTATGAAGGGGATTAAACATTAAAAAGAAAATTGTGCAGGACTAAATATCAAGAACAATCACTTCCATAATTTGATTTTTAAAATCCCTCAAAATCTCCTACAATCCCTTATAATGTCTTAAATTTCCTTAAAATCAAATGAAATTCGGAATTTTAAGGAATTATTCCTTAAAATATCTTGAAATTCCCTAAAATCACTTAAAGTCTATATGAAATCCCTTAAAATTCCTTAAAATCACTTGAAATATCTTAAAATCCCTAGCAACACCTGGTATATTTCTACTAAGTAAATAAATAAGAATAAAAAGGTTTGGGAATTTTTTTTTGATATTCTTAATCCAATAAATTTAAAAAAATAAGAAAAAATGTTCGTCAGACAATTCGTCTGCATTATCAGCAATTTCAATCAATGAAATATCTATTTATTCAAAACAAATCTAGTCCAAATCCAAAGAAGGTGTCAATATTCGTGCATAACGACTTGCCATAACGATCGAAGAGTCTAGTTCGTTCATTCATGCAAGTCCTAAATCTACCCTGTACCCAGCAATAATTCAACCCCTATTGTAATACAGCTCCCGGTCTCGGCAGGCGTGCATCCTTGAATGTATAGGGGGTGTATATAGTGTATATGTACTTGTATATACTGTATAGGCAGTATACAGGGTAGCCAGGGTAAGGCCTAGCTGCGCCGCCTGACTGGCGGGTTAAGGGGTGAGGGTGAGGTTGAGGGTGAGGGAGATTACTTCCAACGATCCAACCCCAGTGTCGTCGCAACGTGCGCGTCTCTCGGACGTATGTATGTATCAATTCACCCTCGCCGTGCTTTTGACACGGGTTCGGTTGCGCCTTCTTCAAATTTCCTACCCGGCTCATTTTAATTTTTTTTGTTGCTTCTTATCAAAATTACAAAAACATCTCTCAAACAATTAAAATGACGAATTCCCGTTTTTAATCAGAGAAAGCACGTGACCGGTGTTTTAAATTTACCCGGGTTTTCTAATTTCGCGCATTGTTTTTAAATTGGAATATTTGTGTGTGCTCTTTTGCGAAGAAATGATGCCGTTGGGACAGATATGAGCGACAGGTACAAAGAATATGGCAAGAAAGTTCTTTATTAAATTTTAAAATAAGCGAAAGCCTATCTTAGGGTGCTTTTTTAAGATGAATTATTATCATGGTGGGTGAGGACTTTCACTGATATATGTGGTTACTTTACATAAAGAGTTTTTATTTTTTAGTATAGATAATATGACTGTTTTATATTTTTTACTCTCCAATTCTTTTTGTATTGTAAATTGTATTGTAAATACCTTTCCATTTTGACTCTCGAATCTAAATGAATATTAAGTGCAATTTGGTTGAAATAAAATAGTAAGGATTTCAAATCTCGTTTCAGTATCCAATGAACTTCCAATCACAAATTGGTGTTTAATCATACGAAAATCTGTGAATTGAATCAATTCATCGCATCAATGCAATGGTCACCGCATTATTAATCTTTGATCATATTATTTGCTAATTAGAATAAAGTACATCTCTTCTTGTACTAAAACAAGCTTGTTTTTCCACCTATACAAAAACTTTCTAACAAAAAGTATTCTCGTTAAATAATTATTCCCGACGTAATTTCAGTCTACAAACTCCTCCTTTGTTTGTACTCTTGAAACCCTCATGGACCAATCAGATTGCTTTGGAGTATTGCTTTTTTACAACTTTTTAGGAGTTTTAAATTTAATTAAATTTTACGTGGTAGTGGTGCTGTTGACTAAAGTTCCTTCGAGCCTCGCTTCCTATCTCTCGCTTTGAGCAGACAAAAATATTAAAACACTAACCACTAAAATTTTATGTTATATTTTTCATTTTAAAACTTTTTATTAAAATTTAAAATTTTAAAGAACCTGTTATATAAATGCTGATATATAAAAGTCTGATGAATATTTGAACAGTTTGTTTAATTAACAATCTATTTTTAAGAATTAGCTTATATCAAGAAATAGCAATTAAGACAGCTTTAAAAGATTAACTTCCATGGGAAGTAACTTTTTTCATAAAAGAAACTTAATACGTTCACAAGATTGGTACCTCGTCTCACTATGCGACGTCGACTTTTATACTATTTCACTTTTTGCACTGAGAACATGACATGAGCTTTCCAGATGAAGATCTCGTTGAAAACGTAAATATGATTTCTAAAGTCCTGATATGAGTAGAGTCCTATGATATAAATCAGTTTTCATTCGTCTTCATGATAAAGAAGAAACTGAAATATCTGAATGAAATTAAATTGCGAACACTGACTCTGAATTTATGATATACATATCTGCTTGATATCTATTCTCGTAATGCCATTTTAATGACCCTTAATCTATTTAAAGGCATTTTAATATCTAGTTGCTTTCCTCTGGGAATTTTTATTACTAAAATAAATGAAGGACTTACGCTTATTATAAAATGGGGTACGAAATCAGAAAGTTGCTATATATATTTAACCTGTATAGAGCATTCTATAAATTTCAAATTTCAAGAGAGAAACTGAAAGTGATTCCATTTGGGGAAATTTCTCTTAAAGTAGGACTCAATGGTTATTAGTTACCGCAAGTTCATAAGCATCCCACTTCTGGCTAAACAAGTTAGAGCACATATTAGTACATTATGTGCTGCACTATTAAGTTAGAAACGATTAAAAACAGTCATTAAATTAAAACAAAATCTAGCTTTTTTATTGACAAATGCTAAGGATAGATTTCTTTCTCTAATTTAGACAAAATTTTTCCACCTTAAAGTAAAACCGCAGTAGTAATAAAATGAAGCTGTCACTGTCATAAAAGTAATCTCAGAAAGCGTGAGTGATAAGAGAAATATAGTCATACAAAAAGAATATATGCCTCTCCTCAGTTGTAAACTCCACGTTAGTGTTTTGCAGCGATAAAGCAGTTATAGCAGCATAACAAACTGCAACTGCGTTAGTTCTCATATTATTTACTCGTAAATATGTTCACCATTGTTTCGACAATATGGTAAACGAGAACCTCTCACATGCATATATATGTTTCACCACTATTCCATTATCAAAGAAACACTCGTGTTCACAGAAACAGACAGAAATTAAGAAATTGAAGTGGCAGTAAAGTTGAAATTTAATTTATATCAAAGAGATATGAATTTAGATTCAAAACTTGTTTCATTAAATTATTACGCATCCTGCAGATTATTTATGAATAGTGATGATGTGATTAATATTGTTTTGACACTTTTGTATTTTGTCAGCCATGGTCTTTAAATAACAGTAGGTGTGTTGAATCCTTTTTTTTTAACTAAAATCCAGGGTAAATTAAATACCGTTTTAATTTTGCCTACAACAAACTTTACTCTTAAGTTTTTACTGTGAAGGGATTGCAAAAGATTTTAAGTAATTGTTGAAGTTGCAAACTAAAATAAATAGTTGAGAATCTCAAAAGAAGCGAAACTTTAATTTTAAAATTTATCTCACATCTTAAAATTCCGGACATATCTGTTCCTTAGGGAGTACTTAAAGTGGAAATATTTGTGGCGAGAAAGTTTCTTAAGTTTTATTAGACATTTGTCAACAGAATCTTAAATCTTTACACGTTTTATGAAAAAATGAAAATATACATATAGTTTCGAATTGAATAAAATTTAATTACTGTAATAAAATTTATACCCGTTTTGAACAGTTGTGAAAAAATAGTTGAAAACAAAAGATTTCTGGACAAAGAATAAAGAAACTATCATAAAATATTTTATGCTGTCTATAAAAGTGCTAGTGAAACGACCACAAAAATCGTGTAAATATGGATAGCCTGGAATACGTTTTATACTCGTGCTATATTTGTAAAATTTAAAAACTATTTTTTTTTATCTCTACATCTGAAACGCTTTCCTACCTGCTGTTCCAGAACGAACAGAAGCTATCTTTTCGCTAAAACTTTGCAAACAAACTTCACTTTTTCGAACTTTTTTCCAAGAACTTTCCGAATAAAACGACTGATTGTGAGGAGGATAAACTTTAATCCCAACAAAATAAAACGAAATGAGAGACTAAAAGCAGTTTCTTTCTCATAAGCTTGGAATCGGATACCAAATGCAATTTTTACTTAGAAACTCTGTGCAGCCTCGATATTATTCTATAAACAGATTTTTTTCTAAAATTCTGTATATTTTAGATTATCCAATTTCCAATTAAAATAAAAAAAGTGAGAGAAATGGCGTTTCGTTAATACATTCTGCAAATGCAAAAAAAAAATGTTTATTTTGGTATTTCAACAACAAATGCTTTTAATTTTAGAGCTTTCTATTTACGAAAGATTGATTTTACTCGTAATCTCTTCAGTCAGTAGAATATTCCTTTCAAGAAAGCAATATAAACCAATTTTCATTCAATTTCCTTTTATAGGAATGGACAGACAAGGTAGATATAGTGAATCGTTCCCAATTTGCTCGAATTTTTTTAGATTTTTTCCAAGCCGATGAAAGCTTTAATAAAAGATTGCGTATAAAAAAATATTGATATATTTCTATTCAAAAGCGATATCCATACTGAAAACCTTTTTTAAGTTTTTATTTTAATTTTCTAATCAATATTCCTACGTTAATTCAATTATCTATTTTAATGGAGTCTTTCTCATTATGACGTGTAAAATATTAAAAGCTCAAATAAATTTTCGTTTCATTTTTATTTCAATTTCAGTGTGCTTTTTATTGTACACTGCATGCTCTTTTGCATATTTGCATACCGAAATATGTTTCACAAATGAACTTGTTGTTAGTCTTTTAGTCTCATATTTGATGAAGAATTATAAAATAAAATTTGTGAATTTATTGGCAAGAAAATTAACACCTTTTTTCATAATTGAAATATTTCCAATGAGTAATTTTTAATTGTTGAATTTATATATGTAGGTACTTAAAATAATCTCCCACGTAGTTTATTAGTTGTATTAAAAATTGGGTTAATTTAGGTTCTATATTGTAGATTCCGAAACTCAAGAATTTTTAACACATTAGGAAGTTTTATTTCAGTACGTAATGATTTTAAGATTAGAATCTGATTTATTTCAGCGTTTACAATTTTAGTCATAAAATATACAACCTACGTTATTTCCAAGCGAGTGTAGTTCGCGATGTAATTATTGAAATCGATACTAAACAGGTGCGGTCAGTCTCGACATGAATGTACTTGAAAATTATTAGTTTTGCATACTTGATTAACAACAATGGGTCATTGTTATATCCCCGTGATTTGTATTTTACACTTTACAATATTAAAATATCTAGAATTAGTAAAAACTATTCTAAATCTTCAGAATGCTCCTAATGAATTTAATTTTTTTTCACTGTTTCCCTCTTATCAATTCTTATATTTTATTTTACATCTCTCCACTCGAGAATATTTAGTTTTCCTTTTTACCTCCTGAAACAAACATATTTCTTTTGATATTTTAAAACTTCTCTCGTAAAAAGTTATGACATGCTCAACTTCGTTGCTGGAGCGATCGATGTACTCTTTGCAGAGAGAGAATTAAAAAGTACATTCTATATTGCTAATTGAAAATATGTTTGATAAACAAATGTCTTTTTTTCAAATATTTTCTTACGCGCGCCTAAATTAGAGGTAAATATTATACGTTAATTACATTTAGCAACTCTGTAAAGAAATTGAAATTCCCTTTCTCAAGGTTCAAATACGTTCAAACTCTTAATATTCAGAATTACATGAAATTCAAACTTAGAACATGAAACTTCTGAAGACCAAGAACAGGAAGAAAAGTTAAATGAGCCGTGTTAATTTAAACAATTCCGGGTTTCTGAAGCAAGTCTTCACAACGCAAAAGCAATTAATCTTCGCGAAATGAGAAATATTTTAAGCTTAAATTGATGAGATTCACTATTCAGTATTCACTCTACAACCTGCGTAAAGCTCTTTAGGTTACTATAAATTGTTGTTACCGCCCAACAATATATTAATGTGTTAAATGTTGGATATTTGGATGTGCACAATATATACCCAAAAATACCTCCAAGCTTAGTTATTGCATAATATAAATTTAATTACATTATAGCGTGACCCTTCAGAATATAGTCCTTCAATATCAAAGTTTCACAGAATAGTAGGTGTATGACCCCTTAGATTATAGTTGAGTGCGTCCATGAGTCGATATAGCGAGAATATGCGAGAGAATGAGAAATATAAAGTGGCCTTTACTCTGAAATTGCCTCGCGATTTTCTCATAATCTCAAGAGCGTGCCTGCCAACATAAATATATATTTGAGAAAACGAGATTTTTTTATTGTTTAAGTAAAACGGTGTACATTTAGAAAAGATCAAAATCGATAGATATAACATTTGCAGAAAAAAATGCTTTTTATATTAATTGTCACTTTTAACGTGCAAAGATTTTAATAGGGTTCTAGTGGAACTCTGGACAGTTTTCCCTAATTCTAGTGTAGTCTTAATCTGAAAAATTTTAAAGAATTTTCAAAAGATATCATAGAAAGAAAAAATGCAATTTCTGTACGGGTTAAAATTCTGAAAATAAAACAGGTTGGTACAGGTTGCAGATCTGCTAATGGCTCTTAAGAAATTTGCATGAGGTGGCTAAATAAGCGTCTTATTCTCTTTTTTTTCACCCTTGGGCGATTCGGTACTTGAATGACGATCAGTTTGAAAAGCTTCGTTGTGCGTCGAGACGAACAAGTCGAAAGGGCGGTGGCGGTAAAACAAAGCAAATCACGGGACGATCGAGCGAAAAAATAGGGTGCGTTCCCCGAAAGAGAAAAGAGTAAAAGGATGGTATAGTTGGTTCACTTGGCACAAGAGACCAGTGCGTGTTGTTGATTGCACGACAAGGAACTTTTTGCGAATCGAGCCAGGGGCAGACGATAGTAGTTAACGAGAAAAAAAAGACTTTTATTCACAACTATATGCAAAGTTGAATCCATTTTTCAATATCTTTACTATTCACGAGAAATTGAACATAGAAGTGCAAAAATTGTTGCCAAAGATGAATATACATTTTTCTCTGGATATTATATTCCACCACGTTCGCTGCAATTTTTTCGTGCAGCACTTGCACGAGATTAAAAAAGGAAGATATAAATTGCGCTATGTGTAGAGAGAACAAATGCGATGCGATTATGTATGAAAAAGTCGTTTGTTTTGACCCAAAATATTTAGAAAGTATGAAACGTTTAAAAGAAAAATTACTTTCTCGTTACTTTAATTTTTTCCTGGGTATGAGTTCTTAAAATTCCAAGATATCCCGCAAAAAATAATGTTATTATAAATCCCTTAAAATATTTAATCTTAAAAAATTCCTGAAAATCCAATGGAATTTCGTCAAAACACTTAAAATTCCTTAAAATCTCACAAAACATCTTTTGAATGACTTGCTAGTAATTTAAAAAAGAATGAAAGTTGTAAGAGAAGTGGACCGAAAAATGTTGAAAACAAAGCTTATTCAGATTGTGAATATGGCCTCTTTTCGTGGAGTCAAGGCACAGCTGCAAATTCTTTTGAGGGCGAGAACGAGCAAGCATCCCTGAGGGGGGATTCTAATATTTATTTCGCATTAGAGTCAGGTCAGGGCCGACGGTCGGGACTTTCTGGTCTGGAAGTCAAAACGAAAAATGAAGCACGAGCCTCGGACCCGGAAGCACAATAAAATTGGCGTCACGCTCTATGGTACAATAAACCTCCAATACCGATCATTTTTCAAAGAGAGAATTGCAGAATACATCATGAAAATCGTTCATCGTTTATCGAAATTTCGTGGAAGCGACACAAACGAATATCGCTTTATGCCTTCACCTCAAACGACAAAATATATCAATACTATTCCTTTTCATTCCATCAATTGGTCCATTCTACCTCGAATGATTTGTGACATCTTCTTGACCATTTCTTCCCACAATGGCCCTTTGTGTCAATAATCCTGTATCATTTCTTGTAATACATTCTTTGACATTACGAATTAAGTACGATATGACGCAAAAATGATGTAAAAACGACGTTTTTTATATTGATTTTGACTTGTTTTTTTACGTCGAATTCGACGTCATTATTTACGTTTTTCACATCAATTTTGACGTCAAGTTGTTTCAATAAGGTAGGGAATTAATTTATTGAAGATTTTATATGGTAACATGAATTGAGTCCATGTTTGCGTGGCATTGGGTTGCAAATTTTGAAAAACCGCAATCTCATTTATTGAACATCGGAAAATCAGAAGGTCGTAGGGTCAATGTTGCCAAGTCGCATTGAGTGTTTGCCAAATTCTACTGACCCAGTATACATTTACCGATCGAACAGAAATAGAATCTCTCATCTCGTTTATTTGTCTCCGCAAAATGTGGAATTTGGGGCTGAATATTGAATTTCTAGCAATGCACTTGGTATGAACATTCTCTTGTTTTTAACGAAAATTAGCCTCTATGCAAATTTAGTCACTGAAAGTAATTCCTTAACGAAGACTAGCAAAAAAGTTGAACAGACAAATACAAATCAGTACACTATGTAAATAAAAAAAAACGATAGTTTTCTCTCGATAGAAGAAAACTGAGAGGACATATTTTAAATAAATATTCTTTCAAAATAGGAAATCTGACACGAAATTTTATTTTATAATTTTCCGTAAATTTAAAGCATTCTAATTTTAAAAAACTTTTTAGGATTCTTGTTACCTTTCCAGACTAAAAGGTTTAAACAGAGTTTCAAACTTGAAAGTTTACATGTTCGAAGCTTGAAGACCTGTTTTGTTAAACTCCAAAAGATCCAAACTTTGGAATTTAGATCCAGCTTGTATAATGAAACATCTTGTATATAATAATAAAATCCTTTTTATTAAATTCGAACATGGCGAGTCAAATTAATCAGTTTCAAATTTAGTTTTGTGAGTTTTTAAGTCATACGAATATTTGAAACTCGATTTTATAAAGTGTTTTTTATTCTTTAATGATCTGCGTAGGATAATTTATTGCTTCGCCGAGTTTCTAGTGTCCCACATTACTTGACAGAAAAACTCCACCTTCACAAGCAAAGCAAAACATAAGTACATACGTCGTTGCATATCTATAGAAATCTGCGAGTTGCATAAATTCAAAAGCTTTTCATTAAAAAGTGATTTTATAATATAAATTTTATAAGAAAACCACTTTTATGTAATTGTTAAAAGAAAAATAAAATAAAACGAGAATAGGAGGAGAATTAATTTCATTATGGGAGTATTATCATGATATGTGCCTCTTTTATTTGACATTAGTAGCGTGATATGGCGAACCTATTAATAATCATTGATTGACGAGTGGATAAAACTATAAATGACTGTAGAAGATTGAAATCTACGGATAATTGGTTCTTGTTTCAGTATTTAATTATACGTATTCAATTTAATAATACATGACAACAAATAATGCAAAAATGTTTACAGATACATTACAAATATTAATATAATATGAATGATAATGAATATCGCTTCAAAAGAAGTAGAGGAAATATTTGCATTAAAATTGATAAAGGTAATTGTTATGTAACGCTTTTGCCTAACAAGTCTTAATTTTCTCAAACAATGAAATTAATATATAGACGAGTAAAATTGATTTTAATCTCTTTCAGCTAAATTTGAAAAAAAAATGATAAAAAATTATTATTATGATTATTATTATTATTACTGTCGAAATCTTGTTAGGTTCAACAAATCAAAGCAATTTTTTAAACTGAAAAAAAAAAGAAATTTGACAGCGGTGGGATTCGAACCCACGCCCTTTCGGACTGGTGCCTAAAACCAGCGCCTTAGACCGCTCGGCCACGCTGCCTTAGGATCAGCAGTTTGAAATAGTGCTACAAGTATAAGCGGCAAAATCAGAATTCAAAATCAGTTTTGAAAATCGTTTTTAACACTAAAATAATATTTTTAATGTATTTCTGCATTTTTGAATCAAATATTATAAAAATATTTGCAAAAAAACCGTACTTTTCCACAAATTTACAATTTTTTAATTCTTTCTTTACACTATCGTTTCTTTATTGTTGCAGAAGCTTATAACAATTGAAAATTACAAATTTTCAACAATTTAAACATAATATTACTTTACAGATTGACCCAAAAATACATTTTGATTGAAAATGTGGGTTCATGAGAGAAAAGTAAAATGTTCGCATTGGAGGCGTTTTTCCCAGCCGAAGGCAACTGTTTCACTGAACATCGGTTGCAACTTGCATTTTGAAAACCGTATTACCATCGAACGACTGCGTTTGAAACACGCTGCAGTTTTATAAAATGGTTTACTCATATTTTACTGTAGAGTAAATCTTTTACTTTTTACTTTACTGATAGAAAATGTTTTTCAACAATTGAAAAAATGTTTTTATATTACTAATATCAAAATTGCTTACAATTTGATAACAATTAACTGAATGCATAAATAAATCAATTATTTTCACATGATAATTACCATGAAGTAATAAATTTTAAGTAAAATAATGGATGGAAAAAATTGAGAGATTAGAGAAGGAAATCATTTCTGCGAGAGAAAAAAG
The DNA here is from genome assembly GCA_032164275.1 of Synergus coniferae. Lineage (NCBI taxonomy): Eukaryota > Metazoa > Arthropoda > Insecta > Hymenoptera > Cynipidae > Synergus > Synergus coniferae. The sequence goes on along the minus strand of JAUEJJ010000021.1, from coordinate 11,476,146 downwards.
GCATGAAGATAACGATGGAACAAGCCAACGAGCACACAAGCTTACTCGACATTTGGCAATTTTCCCATACACGTGACAAAAACGTGCTACAGATTATTATCTGTTCTCTGCTGGCTAATTCACAATCGGTTCGGTTTTTCTACATTCTAATATAGGGACGATTTATGAAATTACTTAACATTAATATTAATTCATCATTGAAAACAAACTTTTACTTCAAATGACTCTGATTATCATACAACATATATATAATACGTAAATGGAAATCAAATGAATGATGAAAGATGGACTTTAAATCCTCATCAGTAGTTCTATTCGAGTGCCAATTTCGAGCTGTAATATTATTTTCCATAGTTCTATACGAATGAAAAGTTCCCAGTGGGAAATTCAGTTGAATTCGTTCAGAAATGCACAATAGCTGTACTATTGGAAATCCAATACCAAACGCTTATTGCATTATGGATAAAGGAACATTAGGAAACGGTCATTTATGTTTTAGTAGCAATCAATAGAATTTTTCTCAAAGGAGGTACTTTCATTCCACTGCATATAATATAATATTCAGCAAAAAATTAAGTTTTTCATATTACAAATTGCAAGCACTTAATTTTATTACGCGTTAAATTGATACCTTCAAATTTACTGTGCAAATAATTAAAAAAGGACGATATTCACTTCACAGTGCGATTTTGCAGAGAGATAATTAAACCACATGACATGCATGTCCAGTGAGGAATAAATTCAGACTAATTCTCTTGTACGAATTCTTTTTTGAAAAATAGACAACATGCACAAGTGAATCGGATGCACAAGTTATGTTTCCTTTTGAATATGTATATGAGAAAGAATCTAAACAGGATATGTGAAGTATTCTTTACGGAAATATATTATTTATTTTCATATATAAAAATTTATAATAAATAATATAGATGCATTTACTATGAAAATAAAATATTATTTAGCAATAAAAAGCAATTCTTATCGGTTCTTGAACCCTAAATGGATCCATATTACTGTCCATAGAAAATATCGTAATTGAGCCATCATATATATATTGCTCTTCTAAAGATCTATGATATCAGATCATAGTTATCTACCATATTTTGGCCTCATAAGTTTCTAACACGCTATCGCATGCATGCGACTTATCTTTAGTGCCTACTTCAACATTTGTAAGTTATAGTCATAGCGACAAACCCAACAAAAAGGATAAAAATTCCTTTGGAAGTTTCTCTATTATACATGAATTCCATTTTCGCCCATTATACTATATGAGAGCTAAAACTTACTGAAACATTTGTGGAGATCTTTATGAATTGTATTTTTATTACCTATATGTATTCAATATTCTGCACCTTTTTGTAAAAAATATTTTATAAAAAATTATAAAATTATAAAAAAATTATAAAATATGTATCAAAAGGTTCCCATGTATGTGGAACAAAACATTATGAAACAGCATCACCATCTGTTGACAAACTGCTGGTGGCAACTGTGTAAAGCACGTCCGAGAGGTTTAATTTGCATATTAACACGAACCATCAGATTGCTATTGTACAAACTTTTCTCTACGGATTAGAGGAAAATTTTTTTCCAAAATCCTCGATAACGCTAGAATTTTCACTCTGAAGTTCGACCCATTTCTAGTGCATGGTTGTAGTCCTGTTAATAGATATAATTTATTTAAAAACAGGAATTTCCAATATCCGGACTTATTTAAAAAAATTGTCATTTTAATAAAGTGGCTCATTTGTATTTAGGTATTCGATTGGGATGCCGTTTTAACGAAAAAATTTTAATACCATTTAACTGGCTGAAAATATCTAGAAAGTGGGTAAAAACAATTCGTCTGTAAAAGTGGGATAAATATTCTTCAGAGTAAGAAGGGGACAATATGAATTCTTAGAGCAAAACCGGAACAAG
>JAUEJJ010000021.1:11452929-11471233 GCA_032164275.1 Synergus coniferae | reverse complement strand
GGGAAAATGTATAGCAAGCGAGGGAAAATACTTTGAATAAAGTTTATTTTATTTTCTGCAAAAAAAAAAGACTTTCTTTTACCTAAAAAACAGCGGATTTAAGCTTATACACCTGGTAAATAGTGAACGAGAGACATAACTTTCAGATTCTTTATTAGGTCTACGAGACATCAGGTTTATCTTAAGTATCTATTGTTTTCATCTCTTTTGAACTCAACCGCAACTACAGTTAAATTTTGAAAAGATTCTTTTTACATGTTCATTTTGCTTTCATTCTATGTTCTTCAATACACCGGTTCCCGTAACCACTTTCTTCTGAAATATTTCTTGAATCTCCTGTAATTTCCATAGGTCAAAATCAGGCGTTTCGCACTTGCATACTCCGTGCAAATTTTACACGAGATTTTTGGTCAGTGGAGAATTTTTTGTTAGTGGTTTGTGATAACTCACTGCGCTCCAATTGGAAGTTCGCCATCGATGGAAAGAGTTGTGCGTGGAAGGCCTACAGGATGGCTTCTCGCATTTCCGCACGTTTCTGGGTCTTTGCTTTATCGAGCACTCCTTGTCTGGCAAAATCGTTCCCCTTGAACTTTGACATCGAACTTGACGATATTGATAACCTTCGCCGCATTCCACGTCACACTGTTTCAAGATATTTAATCAATTTAGTTTTCTATATGAATAAATTATTTCAAAGGAGATTCTTCAAAATTAGTTGGCTTGTAATCTCTAACAATAAGATTGGAAGTTTTTAAAGTCTACCTGACTCCAGTCTCCTGTGTTCCAGAGAGGGCAAGGCTGACCATTGCATAGACCTCCTTTTGGCACCTAATTTAAGTTAGAAAAAGAATAAAATAATTTCAGAGAAACTTTATATTATATCAATTTGTATATTAATTTTTATTTTTTATTACTCACCAGATTTGTAGTTCCCGTGTTCCATTTAAATACACGTCGAGAGGAAACTCTATTATTATTCACCTCATTTTCCTGTTGTGATGGATCCTCCAGTGGCGAATTTAATGTAGAAGTTACAGATGGTAAGGTTTGCTGCAAGGAATGAAAAATTATTATGGATTAACAACTTCCTTTAAAAAAATGACCTTTAAGTAAGAGATATTTTCCAAAGTTAGATATTAATTCTTAGTATTAAATATTTACCGTTGTGGGGCAAAGAGTTAGCATACAACCAGATGTATCAGTCGGTTTTTTTGCCGAATCACAATTCGTTTTGTTCGTAATTATATCATTACCATCTCTACAAGTGACTTCTCTTCTACGTGTTCCATCTCCACACGTAACCGAACACTGAATTTAAAATAATTCAATAATTAAGCACTATTTTCTCTTTCAGATTGATTTCCAGGCATTTTCCTGAAGAAACTTACCAGACCCCATTCTCCCGAATGCCACTGATAACAAGGACCAGCGTCACAAACTTCAGTAAAGACAGATGGAGACCCACTACAATAATTTGCATGAACGACACGATTTTCCACCTGACACCAGTAAGGTCTTTGTCTTTTTCCGATTCCACAAGTGACTGAACACTGAAATTATTAATATTATTTAATTCATTGTCTTTCAGAAGCTTTGACCAGACTTGTTACAAAAATCAATTTTTACCGGTGTCCAGTCTCCAAAGTCCCATCTGGGACACGTTTCCTGGCCACAGATTTGAGTCACAATTTTCTCCTGAGAAGCACACTTTTCATCAGAAACTGGTCTGGCCTTGGAATCAACACAGCTTGCTGATCTTCTTTGCAAGCCACCACCACAGGTGACTGAACAAGCAGTCCAATCTCCATAACTCCAGCGAACATCATGGCACGATCCAATGCAAGGTTCTTTTTCTTTGGGTCGTTCCAAATGCGAACAAACATATTCAGGAACTGTTCGAGGTTGTCGATTATCAAAGGAGTGAACAATTTGGACACAACGAAAGGTGACTGATCGAGTCCCAGGGCCACAGTGGCTTGAACATTCTGACCTCGATATAATTTGCCACCTAGGGAAGGTAAAATAAATTTTCAGTAAGTAATCTATAGAACCTTTCCAGATAAATTGAATCAGATTGCAAGATCTAAAATGTTATGTAATGCAACACACTAACGATTTGAATACGTAGTAATTTGACATTGCTAGTATTTGGTGGTAGCTACAAAAGTGAATTAACTCACTGAAGAATACAATGATTGTTGCAAATCTGACTCTCTTCTCGTGGTTTGTCTTCGGCTCGACAGTAATCATCAGAAACAACATCTTTGTGTTCAGTTCCTCTGCATTCACCCCTACGATATTTCGTTCCCTGGCAACTCAAACTGCACTCTGACCAGTTGCTGAGAATCCATGTGTATCGTTCCAAAATTCTCTTTGGTACTGTGTATTCATACGTAATTTGAGGCGGAGAAACATTTCCCACTGAGAGCACCTGAGAAGAAAATAATTTGAAAAATAAATATCTATATATAATTAAATATTAAAGCCTAAAGTTTGGAAATGGTTTGGTTGAAAGTTTCAATATCAATTGATGATTTATTTATTTTTATTCACTTACCGTTTTAACGTTAATTAAGTAACTATTTAAATGATTTAAAGACAAGAAGCAATTATCTAATCAGTTCAAAATTGAATAATGCAATCAGTTTTTAATGTAACTACCTCTAAAATTAAGTCCACATTAATTGGTCTCGAACTGTTGAGACGTTCTACAACCGATTCAGGTCCGCCGTATTCTATTGCCATTCCAGGTCGTACGATTACCTTTCGATGCATCACCATGAAATTACCATTCAGGATGTACTCCTTACTTTCCGCTAATCGTAAAACTGCAAGAGAAACTCGACCATTTATTTAGATATTCGAGGTTTTCAAATACTTTTATCTTCAATCTTCAAGGCGGTAGATCCAATTTCTAAGCTCAAAATTCGATCTCTTCATTTTATTTAACGAATATTATAATTAAAATATTTTTTCGCTCTACAGCCATACATCTATTTCGAAAATGAGTATACGTATAGAGCAGAAAGATAACTAATTCTAATACTTCTTACGTAAAATGAAAAAATAAATTTATAAGACTAGAATTTGCACCATTGCCCCTAAGACTTTTATTTGGATATTTTCCAAGTTCAGAATACCAAAATAAAATTGTTAAATCTTAAGCCTAAAACTAAAACGGAACTTATCTAAAACTGACAAATCTCTCACCCAGGTAGTTGCTATCATTGTGCAATCCTTTCCAGCCATGCTGCCTGATGTCGATGAAGCTACTTCCGGCTGGAATCTTGGTGACCTGGGTATAGCCATACGCACTCGAGTTGAAAGACCCGGTGATCCGCTGGCAGGTGGAGTCATCGCCCCTGCAGACGCCACAGGTGTCGATTTCGGCCGAGGAGTTCAGGACGTGATCACACCCGGCAGGCTTGCAGCGGCCGTTGACGCACATGTCGAAAGTGTCCGGTCCACAGGGTGTTCCATCGATGACCTTGTCGCGCAGCATGTAGTACTGATTGCTCTCCACTTGGCAAAACAGCTTGCATCGGTCCTCCGGAAGTACTGGAGGCAGCGAGACGGCAAATCATTTCTACCTGCTTGCTATCACCTGCTGGCGATCGCACCCAGTCTTTCTTCCTCTCTCAGTACGAAATAATTCGGAGCTAGGAAGAGGGGAAGAAGAGTCATCTAGGTACCACTCAGCAGGGATCTTGACGCTCATGCTTTGGTACTTACTTCTTATATATTTCGCGTGCCACTTGACGTCCCGAGCCAGGTTCCGGATATTCAGATTATTGTTGTTGAAGGCTGCACACTGTTCTTCTCTGAAATATTGGTATTAGTCAATTCTTCAATGGTAGTTATTTTAAGGTTGTTAGGTTTAGGCTCTAATCCTCAAATTTAATTTCTTCATTTTACATAATAAATATCAAAATTAGATTCTTTCTCACTCTGCAGATATATTCTTTTAAAAAATGAGTATCATTACGGAATTAAAAAATGACTAATAATATTTGTTAAGTAAAATGAAATCGAATTTTGAACTGAGAACTTGGATCCAACACCCTTCAAAGTTGCACAATTATTACCGGAAATCGAGAGAATCAGATGGACATTCCTTGGTCTCACAGTTCCGATATTTGACACGCTCCCCGATACAGTAGTTTCCACCATTCTGGGGTGGAGGATTGTTGCACTCCCTGTATTTCTTCTTGATTCCGCCACCACAAGTCCTTGAGCATTCTCCGTATCGTCCCCAAGAACCCCACTGGCCATCAACCGGCATTAGATTTTGGCGAGAGACACATTCGCCCCTGTGACACCATTTGTTGTCTCCACAAGTTGTTCCATCAGCCCATGGCATATGTTGAGTATGACATTGTTGCGTCTTATCATAAAGCGGTGCGGTGCACCATAATCTCTTGCACACTGCCTGGCCGGTAACAAACACGGTCAACGAAATTACAACTTTAGACTGCATATCTTCATGTCGAGATATCGGTCTTTATAAATTATACGAGCCGAAATAATTCTCAAGGATGTAGATATCAGATCTAAATCAGAAGTCTAAACCTAAGTTTTAAAAACAAGTATAAAGACGTAACTTACCATCACTGATCATATGAGGACAGATTTTTGATCCAGGTCCAAAAATCAGTTCGCACTGCTCATTTTCAGTGAACTCTTCGCCAGGTAAACGACCAGAGCTCGATTTGGACATCGTTTTGGTAGGTTCATCTAATAAACATTGGGCGTACCCCGCACTAAACAAGTAAACATTAAATGGAATTTAAAATACAATCTAAGACTTTGTTGTGAATAGTTGACTATTTACCTCAATATTAATAGGGTATTAAAGTAAAAGAGAAACCTAGTAGATATTTCAAAAAGAAATATGAAACCAGAGAAAGGGTATTATTTTTAGAAAAACAATAAAGATGTCTAGCATATTGGAATTTCAATTAATCTCAACAAGTAACTCACTCGAGGAATTCGGTCGAATAATGACGAGAGCACTTGGACCACTCCCAGGGAAATGTGTTGTCGTCCAGCATTCGTGACATGATATTGTGCTTTTTAGTTCGGTTCCTAAACCTCAAGCATTTGGCATCGTCATCATGTGGCATGTTGAGTCTGAAAATCATTCAAGATTCTCCAGTAATATATACTCATCACTATAAATCTGAAATAAACTCCTAAGTGGAAAGTTTGTAATTTAGACGGTAAACTAAATTCCCGATTTTCTACGTTTGTGGAAAATGATAGGAATATTTTTTAGATTTTGGTAGCCACTCTATTCTAAAAGATATTCTCTAAATCTCTCAAAAATCTAAAGTCAAACTTGAAACTCCCTTCATTTTGAATTTATGGACTCGCAGATTCTAAATGGAGATGCTAATCTGAAAAAATGTTCTGTTTTAGGTGCGGATGTATCCAACGCCTAGATTTCTGTTTGTCAATTTGTAATCAGCCTTGTAATTGTCAAGTTGGAACCGAAGGACATTGTCTGGATGGATTTTGTGGCGTAGGCGTTCGTACATTTAGCGTACATGTAGTTCTGGGTGTACACAAAAGATTCGAAAGCGGGCGGCTATTATGGGTTGGAATGTTGTCAAGCGAGTGCTTTAAAAAAGCTATACTCACACGTGACCAATTTCATGTGCGATAGTAAATGCAGCTGCTAATCCATTGTCCTGGACAATGGCACAGGAGGATCCGGGAGAACACATTCTACCGAGTTCGGCAAGACCAAGGGTGTCGCAACGTTTTGTTTCTGGATTGTGACACAAGTTTTCCCTAGAAATTAACAATTCAGATAAAAAAGGTTGATAAACAAGGAGTAGCTTATTATGAATTAGAAATCAGAAAACAAGATAGATGAAGAGACCTTGTAAGAAGAAGTGCAGCGTCATGATGTTCTGGTGAAGGTTCATGAGGATTGTTTCGTTTTTGCCAGTAGCAGAATTTTTTTAGCATTTCTGCAGCAGAAATTCCATCCACCTCTCTATTTCTTGTGCCAAACATCTCATCTGTGTTGACTATTTTCACTACGGCGATGCTGATTGGGTTACCGATTGAAGAATCTTTGTAAATGCGGGATACCTTTGGAAAAAAAATTAGAAGAGGTACAGTTGCTGTATATTTTAGTTTAAACAAAGCTGTAAATTTTAAAAGGTATTTGCGATGTCCTGAACACATTATCTCTCCTTAAAATTGTTTTAACTGCAATTCTCAGCTTACAGGACTGGAATTTAGAGTAGTGAATGTCGCCGTTCCTTTTCTAGTTGGATACACAGATGCAGGGATGTCGACGTACATAAATAAGTGTCGTTTACTAGTGTGGAATTCGAAAATCAGAATTCAAGACTCGTAAGTTATAATGCACGACAATAAAATAAATGTCAAGGAAAAGAAATTCCAGCATTAAGGTTGAATTCAGTCAACAATCTGAGACTTGTAAAATATTTAAGAAATGATTGACTGCCATTTTATAGAATAAACAAAAATTATCGACGGAAGGCGATAGCAATCGTCGAGCGTGATTAGCCGAATAGGTAGCCAAGCCTGATCTCTGTATTCAGATGTAAAGCCTATGACTTGCTAATTTAGTTCCTAGTATGAGGAAGAGGTAAATATGACATGATTTTGATGGATTGGATTAGACAGCATCTTTCGTACACTTTGATCATTAAAGGCTCTACTGACAAGTGTTGGTTTAATTTAGATTGGATCTCTAAAATCTCATTTTAAACTGTAAGAACTAGATTCCTCATCTTCGAGTCTTGACAAATGAATAACTTAAGGATGTTGGGTTCCGTTTTAAGTTTTAATTAACTTTATCATTTTTATTCTGCTTCTGCTTGCAGACTCCTCACCATGTTCATAAGGACCAGAATGTAACTAACAAGTCCGTCTCCGTGGTACTCCATCATCTTGGAATCAGCAACAACCATAATCTCGATAAAATACTCCCGAGGAAGAGCCCTGCGCGTTCTCCAGCCACCATAATTATCGAAATCAGCTTCGAGAGACTGGTGACTCGAGTGCGAATCATTTTCGCTCGAGTAAGCTCCTTTTCGCCCCATCGAATCGTATCTGCAACAAAAGTCGATTCTTCAGTCTCGAACAAAGAGAAACCCGTTTAAAATACCCTGGATACGTAAAAAAGCCTCTCTCGGTTATTCCAATCTAATTAGTCTTCCCGTAAGATGTTTTACTTCATGTTCAACTCGATAGAGGACACGTCTGCCAGATTTTCAAAGTCAAATGCTAAGAAATAATATAAATAGATATAAATATTTGTCTGTAAAAAGTTGATTTCTTCCTACCGGCTCTGATTCCTGGGAGTGTCCTCGTTTTCCAAATCGTCTGCGGACGTGTTCTTCCATAACAGGCGACGTTTCCGCCTCCGGGGCTGATCGCCAACGTAGACTTTCCTTTCAGAACTGTCGTCGAAAGGTAGGGTTGGGTCACTGTCTGTATAATCTGTAATCGTCAAAGATTTTTCAAATTATGTTTTAAATATCATTTTGGATGCTTTTAAAAGTTGGTAAACTTTCATATTATGAATGGTATAAAGGAATTATAAGGAAAATGAAAAGGTTTATGAATTGAGAATCTAATCAAAGAATTTAAAAGCATTAAATTCATAATTATAGAAAAATGTATCTGTCATAGGAATTAAATTTTAAAGACAGAGTTGGAAGTTGTTGTGGGTTACAATCCTGTTTTGATAGAAATGAGGCAGAGCTAGACGTCCTTAGTCAGTAGGTCAGTATGTCCTCGTTTTTTAGACTTCGCCTTAAGTCGACAATTTCACGTTTTTAGAGACATAAATCGCTGTCAATCTTGATTAGGATTAGAATTTATTTAATGACGAAAGGTGACAAAAAGTCTGACAATTTCTTTCGACACAGTTAAATCGATTCAGTTGACTAAATCAAGTTTCTTTCCCACAATTTTCTTGTAGAGTTTTAAGATTGATAATTCAATTTTTAACGAATTTTACTGACTTATCTATTTGAATTAAAAATATCCTTCTTTTTATTCTTCCTTTGCTTGCAGATCGTGGGACGCAAACGAGTTTGCTCAAGAAAGATTACGAAGTGGCAATTATTCATGAAGCTTATATTTCGAGGACTGACCCCTTTCAACTGACGTTTTGCTAATAAGACACAAATTAAGGAACTGCAGAATTCTAAAATGATCTACTTACGAAAGAGTTGTAACAAATCAAAATTATTCTCTGGGAGGCCAAGGATCGTTTCCTTCAAGAAGTTCATTTTTCAAGTTATTTTTCAATATTCATTCGATAAATCATACATTTCAAAGAGTTGCAAATCCAGGTAATTAATCATTAAATCTATTTTACATAAAAATCGTGGATTACTATTAATCACTTTTATATTGTAATACTGCTCAGCAGATCTGAAATAAAAATCAGATACGATAAAAAGGGAGTGAAAAAAAAATTGAAAAGAAGAAGAAAATAGAGATCCGATCGTCGGTGGAAAAAATGTGAAGATTGGTATGCGAAATCCCCGGAAGACGCCAACCTGTCTCGACGAGATGATACACCTCGGGGCAAACATTGTCCAAGTTCTCAGACCCAGCCGAAAGTGCCGGAGGCTGAGAGTGACGTAAGTGTCTGCAGTCTGTACCACCTGTTTATCTCTTCGTATTTGCCGTACAGGTGTTCGATTGAGCACGTACGATTGAGTATAGACCTACAAGGAGGTATCTTTCGACCTCCATCATTTCAGTAAGAATGCAAGTCGAGGTCGAGTGGGAATCAATGACGCAATTCTGCTATGTGCCTTCGAGAACCCATGTTAAGGGAATCTTAATTAATCGAAACAGGTGTTGCTTTAAGGTTTCATAAAATTTATTGCGTGCTTCCCTAATTGAGAATATGGCAGCAATAAAATTAGCAAACCTCGTCATTTCGATGTAATCTTGGTACAAAACCAGTCATTTTATTATTATTGCTTAAGAAGTGACTACTGACTATCGAAAATTTAACTGGAGGATTTGAGAAGTGTCCAGAATTTTTTTTTTTTACTATTGCCAAGAGATATTTTTGTTAATGAATTGCCATTTTAAGACGGAAGTAAAGTAATTTCCTCCCATGGCCTGTCAGATCCGAACTCATCGCTAGATTTATTAACAATTTAGAGGCTTGAACTTTTTTTTAATTGAGGACCGAGGCCATTATAGCGATCATCTAATCCATTTAAGGTTGACCTGAACCCTAATTTGTCTCAAAACCCTCTAGAGCTTTAAGAAATAAAAACTCCGTTGATTAGGAAGAGAGTTCTCGCTTTAAAAATCAGACAATCAAATTAAATATTACTTATTCCAGTTCGAAAAACTCTAAATTCTAATCATAATTGTCCTTGATTTTAAAAATGCCTTGTCAGGGGTAACAATTTGCTTTATCAAAATCTAATCTCTACTTTTCTTTTTTAGGATCCACGACTGAAATATGAAAAAAAAAAAGGATGAATCAGAGAACTGGCAAAGTGGAAGAGAATGAATGAAAGAGAGAGTGGAGGACAATATATTTCAGCGGCTAGTCACTGAACCACAAGTTGATATATACCGTACCAATGACACCACACTCGTGGTTGCTTGGCAGGTCATTCGTAAGAGTGGAATCTGAGGAAGAAATCCTGTAGATCTCATGCTGCAGTGGTGGATCCGTGGAGGTATCTTCTTCATCAGACGAGCTCTTCGCGGGCTTAATTAGGTAACTTCCGGTTGACGTTGTCATATGACCTGTCTGAAACGGAAATTGTTAATGTTCACACACGTTCTACTTCATTGCCTGTGATTTGCAGCTTTGTACACGTTTCTCGTATATATAAGGAAATAGCAGAATTCATCTCTGTTTGGAATCTCGTTTGGAATATAATAAAATATCTATGCCGGAAGTCCAATCAAGACTTTTCTTGTTCTGTCAATTCTTCTAGGTTGCAGCCAAGATTTATTTAATTTCTGATATGGAATTCGAGCTAATACAAAAAAAATTATTAGTTCCAATTTAGGGGTTGATCACTTGAATTTATAGCGTACACGAGGTTTAAGATTTCAAAGATTTAAAGGGGTTTCAACATATTTCAAGAATATTTCGAAACTTTTCAAAGATATCGAAAAGTTAGAAAATATTTCAAAAGAGTTAAAAATATTTGAGAGTTTTAAATCGAATGTTAAGTGAAAGGATACTTTAGACTTTTTTAACACCTTAGAGCAGTTTAAAGCCTGTTATTTAAATCGTTTTTGATATTCTAAGACGTGAAAATGCACTCAAACTGAATGTTTCTCCAAACTTTTCCCAAAATAGAACTTTTTCGAGAAGTGTTTTTATCCAGTGATGATTGCAGCAGATCTTTTATATCCTTAGAGTGTTTCGCCTCGAGTAAATAGTTCCAGGAAAATGTAGTCCATTCCAAGTAGTATTTTCAAGACTTGGGCTGACTACAGATTCCGTTACTACTGCTTTCCTTACTAAAGGAAATTCTTTTCCCTAGTATGTACCTTATTTTCTCGTTTCTTAAAATCACTTACCATTCCCCCACATAAATTAACTGCGACTATAGAATTAGGATCTCCTTCCACAAATCCACTGTAAAAACAATCCAAGTGCTGACTAGCATACTCCCATTTGGTCGTGTTTTTTTTAACGTGGGTGACCTTTAATTAAAAAAAAAATTGAAACTTTTTATGAAACAATTTGAACGATTAAAAGTACAAAATTTGTAAATATTATTAACTAAAAAATCACCTGTATATCTGGATAAACGAAACTAGAATCGTGTTTGAGGAGCAAATGAAAATGTTTCCCAAAAGCTGTGAATTCATATTGGGGATGTGGGTCCCAAATTTTGGCAGTTTTATGTCGAAAGTGACCGCTATGGTGTCTTTTGGCATTAGAGTAATAATCAGCTGTAAGGAAAAACTCAATAAATGCTAAAACACTAACACATGCGTAGATCTTAAAAAATATTGAATGCTAAATAACAATTTGTCAACTTACGTGGATCTTCAAACTGGTTTTGACTAATTTTCACCAACTTTACATATTCTAGGTCCCCTTTTCCAGTGGTCAGAATCTCGCCTTTAGAACTTCCGGTTAATAAGTCCTCATCGCTGTTTTCTTGTCTCCTCGATTCATCCTTTATTGACTGACGCAAGACTGTCATTGAAATGATAAAGACAACATTTACATCCAGGAAACTTACCAAGCATTTTATGCAGAACGATAAACGAGTGAGTAACTTTCTGCATTCGTTATATCAATAAATTATACATACAATAGGATTAACATAATGTTATTTCTTAGTGACAATATTAACTAAAATGTACAAACTTATTCTTTTAATTAAAAGCAAACTTCTGTTTTTGTTTTAAATTAAATAGAGTAAATTTTTTTTAATATTTCAAAAATATTTCTGGTTTTCTTGGAGAGGAGTTTAAGACAGGTATATTTTAACACGAGAAAATGCAAAGTCGTCTATTTTAAACACAACGATTTCAATTAATCTAAAAAAATTATGGGTTCTTTTGTGAGATTATTTCTTTGATCTGTGCCGCAGGAGTCTAAATTTTCTTAGTCACGGTTCCAGACATATTTTTTGGGATGGAGTCAGTTACTAGGTCGTTACTATTCTCGTTAGGTTCTTCGTCATCGTTTAATGTCGTCTTTTTCGTGTTAGTTTAATTGTACTGTGCAATTCTCTAACGCCGCAGACGTATCGTTAAAATAATAGTGAATGATTTTATTGCTTTAAGGGAGGAATGATTGATGGGTGACGACAACCAAGTCTAATCATATTTTTTAAGTACCGGCACCTCGCTATTAACCTTTTGCTAAATTTAACTTACCCTTTTCATTACTTTTACTGTTTCTGCTAAAAACGATAAGTTTTACTTTCATTTTTAATTCGTTGAGAATTTCTTTTACTTAAAAAATTTGTAATGACTGATGCTTCTTGCAGGAAAAATTGAAACGCAATTAAAGTAATGAAAGAGTGAAAGGGTTGCATATCAAGAAACTAAAATGAGCATCTTTTGCAGAAATTGGAGCCTCGGAAGAGGATGCAACAAGGAAGGTCGTTCATTCCCCACTAAATTTGAATTGGAACGTGTTATCGTGCTCCTGCGAACCCGAGACGATTTTCTGACTTGCAATCCGGGACTTTATGCTGTCACCGTGGCAGATACTATTCTGGTTACTGGTCATCGCTAGATATCGAGAATCGACATCATATGTTGATGTTTAACTAAACAAGCTACATATGAGTGATATGAGTCCAATCCGGAAACGATTGTTGCGCGATCGTCCGTTTTACTCCAAGACATTTCCTCCATCTCCATGAAGGCAAACTGCCTTCAACAATTGAGCCGTGCGTGCCGAAATGATAAACTAGGAGTTAAAATTAAACCGTCGCGTCGCGGATATGTCTCGCAGCCGTTCGTTTAAACATGTACGAATACGAATCGTACTCGCTGGAGCTCGGTAGATTTACATTAGGGGTAAAAGAGGCCATGGTCTGAGTAAGACGAACTGAAGACTTTATACTGAGAAAGACAACAAGAATCGAGCTTGTCCAGCATTGTTAACTTTTGATAATAAAGTTGAAGGTAGGGATGAGTCATTAGAAGCTGAGAGAGTCATAAATATTAATTAGGGCACTCGCCGAGGTACATAATGCAAAGCGAGCGGGATGAGTTAATCGAGAGTGACGAGAGAGCTCCCAGTCTCGCAACCCAACTGTCTTGTATAAATCAATTTTTGTCGTTTTTGCAGATAAAGGAGTTGTCGTCGAGTTGCAAAATATCATGAAAGAAAATACTCAAACTTTTTTTAAAGAAGGTTGTCTAAAAGGGTTCAAGTCTTTCTGATCTTTTTCATCCCTTATTTTCATGCGTTTCGTAGAATATCTGAGTCTTTTCCGGGGAGTAGACTTAACTTAAAGAATTTCAAGGAAATTGAAGGGATTTCAAATTATTTAAAAAAAAGACAACTTTCTTGTTTTCTAATTTGGTAGAGTTTCAGTTTAGGAAGATTTCGCACGTAAACATGAATGCTATTCCTTTACCTAAGAAAAGTATTAAAACAGAATTTGTAGCATGTCTAAAAATAAATTCTGTTTGTCCTTTCTATAATTGAATGTTCCAGTTTCAAATAAAGCATCCTGTTTTCGGGAAACTAAAAGCAACTAGAAGCAGTAACGCTCCCATTCTTGAGGCACTTAATGGCCTTTGTTTTTTGATTCAATCTTTATCTTTTGTCTACTGTATTGCTGTCGACGATGAGCCTCGTGAGCTTCGTTCCTCCGGGTAGTTATACGCTGCTAACTAGATCGTACCGCTCGGACGATACGATCCGATTACCTCAGTGTAAGCGTTTTTTCTACGAGGAGTAGAACCAGGCGGTAGTGGCTCATCTTTCAATGTTTCGAAAATTATTTTCCCACCAAAGCGACGCGACAACTCGTCACGCGCTATTGCACTAACAATAAGTACACGTGCGTACCTTCATCGCTAATAATCACGAAGCATATACATATGTGTCATTTGATTCGTTCGTATTTAATATTTATCTGCTTTGACTATTAATTGCCATACCAGAGTTTATCTCACCTTCGACCTAATCGTCGGAGGAAAGTAATAGCGGACGACATACTTTTCTATCAACACATAAATGCCTTTGATATGTGCGTCTGGAATATTAAGTCCGGACGCTATTCATTCTATTAATCAATAAAATTGCATGATCCATAGCTCCAAGTTGAAATTCATTTTTCGATTAATTTTAATTTAAACTCTAATGATTTGAAATTTTCTGATTATCAAGCTTTCTTTTTTATATTACTCGATTAAAAACCTTCTCGAATCATAATTGTTCAGTTTTAAATTTAAATATTCGCAAAAATTGGCTGTCTTCAAATTTAAATGCCATTAAACTTAGTATTTGTACTCTCTCAACACAATATTAGTATTTGCCTTCAACTCACTTGAAGACTTTATACTTTGATTGCCGGAGTTGAACTTTTATTTCGAAACTGGAAAGTTGAGAGATTCAAAGACAAAGTGTTATGAAAGCTAAAATTATTAACTTGCATTATTTTACATTCTTGCGTCTTTCCGAAGATTGTAAAATATTGTATTCTTCTTGGACGTAATTCAATCAACAAATGTACTCTGATAATCTCATTTCAATTATGAAATAAGGCGATAATTATTATCTTTGCATTAAAACTGACCACTTGCTCTTGATATCTATTTACAGAAAACTGGAATCTATCTGTAAAAATACGTGAATAATGAGCACGACATTTTTTTAAGATAAGAAAGAAAAGAAACAAAGTACATAATGCAAAGTGATTAGAATTTCTATCTCTTTCTTACAAGACACATGGTTGGTCAGCAAGATATTATGTAAAATGAGAATTACATACATTTCTCCATTAAAAAGTCATTATCATACCTTGTGGGAATATTAAAAATAACTCGCGCAATATGATCTGGGGCAAAAAAAACTTTTATTAGAAGAGAATTATCATAAGTTGTGTCAATTTGGTTCACTGTGTTGAAAACTCATTTCCACGGAAGTCGATAATTGAATAGAAAAAAAAACGACTTCCTTCAAGCGATGTTAATATTATTTCTCAACTCTTAGACTTAATTTTTTTGCAATAATAAGGTGCGTAAGTTTAAATATCGTAAGAGTATTAAAATGATTTGCTTTTATTGTAATCTTATGATAATGCTTTCAGAGAGGTTTCAACTTTCAAGATCCATATTTCATGATGCAAATCTTGATGCAGATGGGTTTAATCTTAATCATCTGATGAAAGGTTGCCTAGTCATGTCTGGCGTTGAGCTCCTTAGTCCCTTTTATGCATAATTCCCGTGAGAATAATGCTTTGAGTGCTACTGCTGGCAAAATAATAGTTTTTTCGACGATGGTTTTTCTGTCAATGACCTTTTGTCAATGATGAACCCAATAATAAAGTTTTACACTGAATTCCATTACACTCGAATGAGGCGATTCCATTGACTAGAATATTCTCATTCGAGATACAATGGATTCAATCAACGAAAGTATCACTAATTATAAAGATAGCATTGCCATTCATGCAACTAATGGAATTTATTCTCACGGGTTGTGATAAAATATCGCCAATTACACTCCGCCTTTTCAGTATGATATAGTCGTTTGTAATTAAATTTCTTTGATCTTGTCAAAATTAAAGTTACAAGATAAAAATAATGTTACGAGATAAAGGCACCAGGGAATTCATATTGAATGTATGTTTATTATTTTCGCTTTTGGTTAAAGCAATCTTAGAGCATTTAAATTTCTTTTTGTGTATAGTCTATCATTAAAGACTATTAATATCAGTCAAAATTGCTCACCCGGAGCGACCTAAAGCAACACTTCTGTCTGTAATAGAGGATCGTGATCCAATTAGAGTCAATTTGTGATTGATCAATTTATCATTAGGCAACAGAAAATTGTCTTATTTTCTGTTCATGATTGCCAATAAATCGTTTAGTAGTCATTTTTATAATTTGCAGGAGACGCAAGAATACACTGGATGATACAGAGACTCCACAGAATTCAATCCTTATAATTACAAGTATACTTCACTTTATTTAAAATATAATGTAGATCTGAATTTAAGAATTCAAAAAATTGACTATAGTTTTTTTACCCAGAAAATTACTAGTTCTCATAAATTCATTACAGTTAAAAGATTTCACACTGGGATTCTCATAAATCGCTAGAATTCAAAAGAATAGAATTTAAAATTAAAATAATTCAAGGTTCATCCAAGGTAAATTTTAAAGAATTCAAAAGAATTCGAAGAAATTAAAAAAATTAAAGATGTACGAAATAATTCATAGGGATTAAAAAGAAATGCAATAATACAGATTAACTGAATATAAGGATAAACTCAAAAATAGGTTGTGAAATTTTCTAATATATCTGTTTTGTTGGTTTAACTTTGTTTCAATTTTTTATCACCTAATTCTCACCTAATTTTATAAAAAAAATTCACCTATTCACTTTTTTAAATGACAATAGGTTCTATGATGACTGAAATGGGTATCTCTGGTTCTTTTCCTCGAAACCGACCTGCATCTCCGACGCATATCAATTATTGAAACAAAAAGATAAAAGAAAAAGACTCACCTTCGTTGCTAATATCAGTCGTGTTTAATTCCAGAGTAGCTGCGACAGACTCATCTAACATCGATGAATCCTGGACTTCATCCTCTTGTCGCCTGTCAGTTTTGTTGGATTGCTTGTGATCAGCGAGAGCGGCGCTATGATCTTTGCCGTAGACCCTAGTGATCCCCGCGGTCTCACTACTGAAGAAACCGGTCCAGAGGATCACGAAAAGTATCACCAGAAAGAAGATGACCGCAGCAGCGATCGTGGCCAGTCGATACGAGATGTAAGACATGCTTGCAGACTGCTCTTGCAGGGCAACTCCTTTTTCTTTCGAAAGCCGAAACTGAAGCGTTAAGGATCTCCCCTCGAGTCAAAAACACTGTCGACGTCTTTCTGCGCTGTTATCCAAGTGTAGTGCTCTGAACGACAAGTTCGAAAGCCTTCGCCGTTCATCGCGTCGGCGATTCCTGCCGCATGGATGAATGCCCGACAGAAACCGGAGAACTCGTCCCGCGAGTTGCTCTTGCCTCTTGACTCTTGGGGTCTTGACTCTTGGGTCTTGGCGTCGGTCAATGTCTAGACCTCGATCCTGATGCCCAGCCGGGTATCGAGTGTCATTGTGATTCCCGATTCGTGAGTCGGATGCTAAACGTGGATTTTAGGTCGACCTTGTGACGACCGATTGGACCATGCCTTCTGTCAATCTCAGACACGACGACTAGTCTCGTCGAACCTCTTCCGCTTCGATGATGTCGACAGCCTCAACGATATTTACGTTTAGACGTTTCGTCAAATCTCAATCTGGTCCATTAGAGAAAAGTGGCAGCGAGAAACAACTTTCAGAGCTTGCTGATTGTATTTACAATGAAAACAGACCGGACACCGACACCGGGGACTGCGGGAGAAACTGAAGACCTTGCGAGTCTCTCAACTCGTTTCTTCTCTCCTCCTTTGTTCAATTGCAATCGATGGAAGAGGCGCTCACTCGAGTTGGTTGATTCAGCTCCTGATCCCTGAAACAAAGGGATAAAGAAAGGTCAGAATAGGAATTATTTTTGGGGAAGCTGGGGTGCGAAAACGAGCGGGCGATATTTATGCTGGGAGGTCATCAAACTCGCTAATTTCCGTCAAGCGCGAGGACGTCGACCGCCGCCGCGCCGATGGGAGACCTTGCGGATTCGCGTGTGTTTACATGAGGGGACTTTGCTTTCTTTTCTTATCTTTTTTTCGCTTTCTTTAATCGCGTTCTTTATAGCAGGGGTGCGGATCCGGACGATGGAAAACCGTTTAGATTAAACAGAAGCCCCAAGGGGAGAGTTATGTTGGTGTTTTTTATCCAGAGATGCTCTGCGGTTTACTCTGGAGAGTGCAAAGTCCTTTAGGAGGATTGTAAAAGTATTTTATCGCTCAGGTCATGCTTTTGCTTTGCTAAATTCGAGGCTAAATTTGTTTGTCGCTTCAGGTTCTTTGTGATAATTAGAAAAAGGTCAGAGAACTTCACACAAGCAATCTGAAGAATCTGAAGTCTGAGGATTCTGAAGTCTGAAGATTCTGAAATCTGAAGATTCTGAAGACTTTAGATTTAAATTTTTAAGCTTATTGAAAACTGAAAGCTTCCTAGTTTTCAAATGTTGAATCTTAAGAAAGATTTGTATGTTTACAAATAATAAAAGGACTTGACAAAAATGTTTGTCTTTAGAACAGAGTTTGAGTCTCAAAATATTTGAACTTTAACGTGTTCCAATTAAGACTCACTCGTTTATGTTCGAAGAATTACAGAAGTGTGAAAGTCACTCTGAAATAAGCGTCTCTGGGTCACCTGAGAACAATTCTGTCGATTCAACACAAATTTTGTTGCATCAACTTCTTTTAAACATTAAGTTTATAAGGTGTTTGTCTCTTCATATATAAAAGTGTTTTGTACACAGTTCAACCGAAAGTTTTGCAAAATCCTTTGCTAAAAAAATAGAAAACAAATTATTAAATGACCAATCTTATTAAATCCCTGACAACTCATTAAAATCCCTCGAATAATTGAAAATCTCTTGAAATCTTTAGAAACCCCTCCAAATCTAATAGAATATCTCAAAATTCCTCACAATCCTTCGAAATCCTTCGAAA
>JAUEJJ010000021.1:11417409-11447658 GCA_032164275.1 Synergus coniferae | reverse complement strand
GTATATGGAGATTATGAATCCTCAAAATCTGCGATTTAGGTAAAAATGGCTGATCTTCAAGAACCAAGAATTTCATTCAAAGAAAGTATCTGAGTTATCTTAGGCGTGGTGCAACTTTTAGAAAAGAATTTCTTAAATTTCCCAAAGTCAACTTACAATTTGTTCTACACATTAAAAAAGAAGTTACTAATATTATTAAATTATACGCTCTCACAAAACATAGAACTGCGTATCTAATCTGACAGCATTACAATATTTTGACATTAGCCATAGGGTCATATCTCATTATAATTTCTATTTTGGTTAGAGCGGTTATTTTAAGAAAGGTGTTAATATAAACAATTTTTTAATAAAATATGCTGCAATAACATAACGACACGTTTCTATTTCAAATGTTAATAAAATAATCAATAAGAAACAAGTGATGCAAACTATATGTAATAAATGAAGAAATATATGCTGAATATAAGGAATCTGAAAAAATATCTTCTCTTAATGTCTCCTACGTTTTCAATTGAAAAGTAATTAAAATCGTACGAACACATTCGAATCTTTCAAAGGTTGCGTTTTGCATTTTGTATTCAGAATCCCCATAGCGAGGAATACTTGATGACGCCTACTATTTTAACGCCCACGGAATTTACCTCTTGTTCAATGATTTTGATTAAAAGTGAGATTAATTAAAAATTCGGAAAGGGGGAAAATAACTGTTATTGTACTGAACTTGAACTGTAACATGTTACTATTTTTGGAAAAGTAATGTTACTTAAGTAAGTAACTTTACAGTAAGAACCACAAACAGTAAGAAAGGAGTTACTTAAAAAGCAGTACCTTACACTGAGGGAAGTATATATAACGATTTTTAAAAAGCAGCAGACCACGTGTGTTGATAAAAGGATTGAAGTGTTCGATGAAAGCTTTGAACCAGTTACCAGACATAGCAAGAGAGTCAGATACAGCGTTAAAAAAAGAGAATGCGGATTCAGTAGTGAGATTGAAGTAGATTATCATGTAGTATACATTTATATATGTGTGTACAAATAACACAATATCTGAAGATAAAAGAGTGATTCTCTTGGGCGAGGAGTAAAGAAATGAAAGAAATCGTGCGATTGGCGCCAAACATAGGTCTCGGGGGTCATCAAATTGGAAAACTGGATACAGGGCTCACGATTATCTCTCCAAGCTGTCAAAGAATATCATACTATCATCATATGAACTCGTGGATGAAGGTTGAGCCACGGCAGGTCTCAAGATCAATTATACAGCTGTTGCACCATAACCGGCTATGCAGATGTCTTCCAAGTTGCAGGGATGCTGCGATGTTCCCACTCGTTGTGGCATGCATGTCAGTTCTTAGAAACACTTCAGGTCGAGATATTTAAATATTTACGAGGCGTCAAAATTTGTGGCCCACGTTGCTAAGAGCCTTTTTTTATTAGAGTTCGAATTGATAACATCGATACCAGAAAAAGGATTATGGAGAGATTTCTACACCTTAGACAACTTATCAAGGAAGCTAGCTCAACTCCTTGATTCTGATTGATATATGGATGCTCGAGAGGCACTAGGAGATCAATTTTCAATTGGAGAAAGGAAAAAAATTATTTTCAAATCTTTAGTAATGAAATGAGCTCATAGTGAAATGATCATTAACATTATTACAAAAGTGCGATTCTAAATACACAATGTGACTTACATTATGTTCAATTACTTTTATGAGGAGTTACATCAGGTTCTTCAGCTAATACGATAAAGGATGCAAATAAAAGATCATAAAATAATCAATAACTCAAGATTGTGTGCACTGAAGAATAATAAAGAAGCGTAAGAGTATTATTGATTAATAAAGCTGTTATTGAATACTAAAGTATTCAATGTAATTTTAGAATATAAATCTTTGAAGATTTTCTATTTTCCTAATTGAATCTAATTTTCAGATTATAAATTAAACAAAAGGAGGTCTTGACAATGATTTATAAAGAAGGAAAGTTGAGCTGCAGATATTGAAAGCATGCTTTGCTTTTAAAGGTATTAGATAACAAAATTTACATAACGGTATTATTGGGACTTCCGGAGAGCTGTGACATTACTTTCAAAATGAAAGAGACCGAAATGCGATAAAAGTAGTGGTCATTTACAAATGAGGTAATGCTTGACGCAATATCAATTGGAACTAAATATAGAACTACCAAATTGAGAGAGACTGCGATTGTCCGAAAAAAATCATGCATCTGGCGCGCTTTCCGCTGATCCTGGCTCTCAACCAACTTTCATCCACTTTTTATATTAATTTCAAAATGAGTAACATCTCTTGTCACATTTTTCTTCGTCTCATTGCCATTCGAAATTTACGCCTATTATTTTAAATAGGCATCCTCCCCAATTTTCCATTCTTATATTGTGAAGTCTGTTGAAAAATATATATCAATGCTAAGTATCAATCTAAAAGAAGGAAAAATGAACCTTCACTTTTCGAGAAAATTAAATGAACAAGTTAACTAGAAGTTCAATTATAATTTATAATCTAAAGTAATGCGAATGATAACGAAAGATTAAATAATATACGTATATTTTATGTATAGGCGGAAGAATCTTGGAGTTTCTTGGATTCAGGTTTCATTCGCGCGGAATCTTGATGCACTTGCGTTTTAAATTAGTATCATCGCATGGAGAGGAGAATATAACTACCGCTCTAAAACAAAACTCCTCTAACTACAAAATCTATCTTTATGCTCCGTTTATATGACGATTATAGATTCAAAAATCGTCTTTAAGATCATTAAAATTTCTTCGAAAACATTTAATGATCAATTTTTATTTTATTTTATTTTATTTACCCTCGGTAACTTTCTTTAAAAAGAGATTTACAAGCATATTGTTGTATTCATTATAATATTAATAATTCAATATCGTTTCATATACAATGTTTATTAATTCGAATAAATTGAGGAGGTGCAACAGACTGCAACAGACTATCCGAATTTATGATGCGTGTCAAAAATATGAGGGGACCCTACAGTATGTAACTTTTCTCAGAAGTGCAGCCAAGATAAGAAAATAGGAACCCATAAAAAGGTTATTTTGTGAGTTACACTGTTCAAAATGTCAGATTTCTTCTTGGTAGCAGGATGTCTGGTAATAAATTTGGAATCATGGTAGGAAATCTTTATGGATTCAAGAGGGTGTTGCTAAGTCACATGAAGAGAAATAGATTGTTGAGCTCTACTGTATCTAGATTAAAACTGTATGGGAAGCCATATTTTATTATAATATAAAGGCTTACTATCTAGATCTAGATGGTATGTTTCACCATACACCATATATAGATTACAGATGTAAAACATATGAATATATATTACGTTTCCATTCCCGCAAGCCCATTTTTGAATAACTTGTATATTTACTGAAATAATCGCAACTCTGCAATTGGATATAAAATATCTCACAGATGTAGAAAAAATATAATTGAGGCAATGGAAGAAGAAGAAGAAGAAAAAGATTAGCAATCGAATAAATCGCGAATCAATCGAACTATAAGTGACTAAAGAAATAATACCGCTTTTATTGAATCGTAAGATTGACCCAGAGAAATATTTTCCTCGGGTTCAGAGTCATTGAGTTCCAATTGATTCTTTCTTGAGGTTTTGCTTCTGTCTTAAAATTTATGCACTTATTAAGAATGTAATTTATTACTTTCCTCATAGTTCACGTTACGAGAGACCCATAAAAATCTTTAAGGAGATAGGTGTATCCAACGAAAGTAAGAGTTCCATTGTTTGTGGATGGATTATAATAATGTCAGGACCTAATCCCCATCTCGTTAGGAACGAACAATGTCTCATTGTCGCCTCGTTGACATTATTTAAATATAACGTACGGATCTGTGAGCTCGATGAATGGTTTCGTAATCCGGAAGACATCAAAAGAAAAAAATATAAGACAAAAGAAAAGGAAGAAAAAAAATGCGAGAAGAAAAGGAAACAAGAGAAGAAAAGGACACGAGGAAAGAAAAGGAAACGAGAAAAGAGAGGGAAACGAGAAAAGAGAGGGAAACGAGAAAAGAAAAGGAAACGAGAAAAGAAAAGGAAACGGGAAAAGAAAAGAAAACGAGAAAAGAGAAGCCTACACACTGTCGCATTGCCTTATGCAAATAATCTACAAAAAGGGGAGGAGGCAGGGGGGGGTGTTTACTGTGTGCGTAAAGAGATATCGTACTACTGGCATTGACGACCCACGTTTTTCTTATTCAGTCGCCAGAAATGAAGTGACACGTTGACAACTCTTTAATTCGAAGCTGATTAGCCAAGAGTAACAATTATTTCGACTCCAACGCGCTGCTTTGCGATTCAAAGTCTCGACATGTTCAAAAGAAGTCGTTACGGTCATTGACTGGCACTTGGTCTATTCATTGGTCGTTGGGCGAAGGTTGGGTATGAGAAATTTTCAAAAAGATGTGGAATCATTTTGAATGTTGTTTAATCCAAGGGATAATAAAATTATCAGATGTGGGGAAGAAGTGACTTACCTTTGATGACTGAAGTGGGGGAGTGGAGAACGCGGATAATCGAAGGTATACCTTCACAATGTTGGCGAACGTGGGAGTGGCAGAAGGTAAAAATGGGGAAGAAGTAAACCGGGTGGAAATTGAATGGAGAACAAAATTAAGAGGGAGGGAAGAATTAAGAGAGAGAGAAAATATGGAAAGAGGTGGAAGAAGAGAAAAGGTAAAAGAGAAGAAGGGTAGAAGGGAGGATATAGGGAGAGAGTGGAAGAAAATAGGTAGCGAAGAGGAAAATAAGGAAAGGGAAGAGTGAAGTTGGACTTAAAGGAAAGAAGGAGGAATTTTGGAGAACCGGGAAAATTTTGGAAAAGGTGAAAATAAGGTTCAAGTCCGTCTCGCGCACTGATCACACTCGGCGAGGTTCTTCCCAGTTCTTCCTATCTTCGACTGGAGATTCTTCCTTCTCTGTGGGCAGTGGGCACGAAAGAAGAAACTAGAGAAGAAAGGCACGAGCGGAGGTACGAGCCGGACGAACGAATGAGCGAACAAGTGAACGAACGAAGGAGCGGACAGCGATCTCGCCTTCGCGACACGTTTTCCCCCACCAGGATTGTACAAAGCCATGCACGCAACCTCTCCAAGTCAGGGCCGTCACATGCGAATTTGATTGTCCTGGCCCAATTGAGAAAATTCTTGAGATTAGGGGAAGAAGGGAAGAATAGGGAAATGGAGAAGTTGAAGCAAGGAAAAGTGGAAGGAAGAAATTGTAGAGAAGAGTAGAATGTTGGGAGGGAGGAGAGAAGGAAGAGAGGGGTTCAATGGGCAAAGGGCAAAAGTAATGAAGGGATAGAAGAAAGAAAGAAGGAATAGAAGAAAGGAAGAAGGGATAAAGGAGGGTTGAAAATAAGGAAAAATGAAGGAGGATATAAAAGAAGAGTAAAAGAGATGGTGAGAAAGATTGAAGGGATGGAAAGGAAAGAGGTAAAGAAACTGAAGAAAATCTTGAAAATACAAATCTCAGACTAATCCCGTCACTGCTCATGAATAGAAGGGGGAGTTTTGACCCATCGCTTTTCTCGTTATCAGGGGAAAAGAACAAAAGTGCTGATGCACCTCTCTTGCTGATTACTGTCAAGTTTGTTTATTCTGAATGCATGTTTGTATTTTCGAGAATTTTTTCCAGGAGTTTCTGTTAAAATTATTATTGTTTTCTTGAAGGAGCAACTTCTTAGGAAATGCATTATGAAAATGCAGAAAGTCTTTGTAAGACCTTTATCAGTTTGTTCATCTTTCATAGCATATTACATAAACGCATTAACTAAATCCTTAAATAATAAAAAAGTAATTTCTTCATTTCTTATTTCAAGAAGGCAATTCAGATTAAAGTAATACTTGAAATACCTCACTGCAAATTGATTGATTAATGCATCCAAATTTCATTCATGACACGAGTTCGCACTGAAATTAAGTTATATTCAACTGCTTTCAATTGCGAGCATTCTTCACGTCATGGTTGAATTCAATAGTTTTTTCTTTACAGATGGCTACTGTCATAATTCATAATTTAACTCAAACACAAGGATGTTTTATTTCTTGAGGTCTGCATCGCAAAGAATTTTATTTTTAATTTACGATCTGCAGTCAATGTCCTTGCATTGCGTGCATAGTCACGAAATAACCTCAGGGATATTCTTTGTGAATTGGCTCGAGATTTTCAAACTGAGATTTTTACTCCCTTAGAGACTATCATGTCATAGTTTAGTTAAAATTAATAGATTTAATTTAAAGTACAATCACGAACTAAAAGCCATCTCTTTTTTAAAGTTGAAAGATATATGAAGGTAATTATATAAAATGAGGAGCGATATAATTAAAAAATTGCTTAATCTCTAAGTGCTACAAGTGTATGCGATCACTATTATTAAGTTAGCTTGTACTAATCAATAGAATAGTTATCGTAACTGTCAGTATTTTACATATGTTTAAAAATACTGCAATTATAATATAGTTTATCGACAATCGTTTTTTTTTCTCTCTTCCGTAACGTTGCATGCCCAGGGAATTATCTAACCTTGGTAATTATATGCATAATTCTATTCGCAATTATTACGAAACTAATAATATTTCGATTCATTTTTATGCTGTTATCCCTTTTCATTTTTCAAGTTATAAACTCAAATGTAATATTTTACTCTAAAAATAGAGAGAAAATAAATAACTGCATCAGTAAGATAGATACCAAAAAATATAAGGTAAAGTTCGTGTTGAAACGCTAGACCATTATCTAATCAGGACCAATTCACCAAATTCAGACTTCTCATTATCTCTGCAACTTTCGAAAGTCGTTTCGTTATTTTGCAATTTATGGGATCATTTTTGCAATTTCAAGAGGAACACTAACCAAAGAGCGAAGAAACCAGTTTGTAAACAAAAGAACGAGACGAAAGATCCTGAAATGAATCTGAGAAGGTTCTTGGAAGCTCTTGATAAGTTTCAAGCCTTTAAACCAGCAGGGTATGAATAAGGACTGTTCCTAAGAACTTAAAACTGCTCAAGAGAAATCTGTTGAAGAATATGAAGTAGGGAAGACTTGAATGAACAGGACAACGTAAATGTCATATGCTAACATGTAGGATGCATTCTGAAATGGTCCCGAGTTGACCCTCCTTAGAAAATTTTTCCTTTCCCTTTTTTCCATTTTTTTACTCCTAATTGCTCAGCATCCCAAAGATTCGAGTGGTAGCTGATCTTTCTTGTGCCAGTCATTAACCTCTCTCTTACAGCATGCATATATACGTATGGAACGAACTTTACGGGACTTTAATAATGGGGATGAGTCAAGGCCGCAAAAACCCAGACAGGGAAGTGAAAAGGAAGAATTTGTTTTTTTTTTCTCCTCAATCTTTTAAGGGAAATTTCTTTAATTCATTTGCCATAAGTAAGACAAGTGAATAATAATCCAACGATTATTGAAGATTTATAGCTAATATATACCCATAGGTTAGATTTGCCCATCACATCCATATTATTAAATCGCTTTGAGCGATTCGATAGATTTCTCGTTACACATCGGTAATGCTTCTGAAAGCGTGATATTATCGCCGCAGGGAACGTTTGTTTATTTTTTCAATCTCCATGTTGTGTGTATAATGGGGAGATCGTATACATATATATATTGAGCTCATTCGTGCGATCGTGTGCTTTTTTGCGCACGCTATTTGCACATATTATAATGAAAGAGATGCTGCGACAAAAAAATCACTTCGCATTTAAGGATAAATCCGAGTACAAGGATGATGCACTTTTCTAGGATTATTGTGCAAAACTTATACACATCAGTCACGCGAAGGTATATTCTGTAAGTGAAGATGTAATACCAGATCCCAGAAATGTTAACAGTCAAGATGTAAGCTTTTGCTATAACGGGTGGTCAAAATATTTTCTTTTAAAAAACTAGTTATTTATGATTGTTGATGAACCCACTATTTTTTACGTAACTAAAAGTGTTAATAAATCATTGGATTCATAACCATAAGGGGAATGAAGGCTAAGTAAATAAATGTCTATGAGGAAGTAACATTTTTCTTGACTGCGATGGATAGGCTTGTAGATGACAGTCGGATTTTTTGGATATAATGAAGCTTTGAATAAATTCTACAAGTTCCTCGTATGTAATTTCACCGGTGCTTCGAAAGTGCATACAAGGAAGTGCGTAGGCGCGAAGGTATGCACATTGAGCACCATCCCTGATTAGCAGTAGATATCGAGAATTCATATATAAAATTACATTATAGTGTTTATAGTATTTATTGCAAACTGAGATTTTCTAAAAATTGACTGAAACATGTATTTTCAAATTCTTATAATAAAGTAAAGGGAAGATTATAATGCCGAATGAAACTTTTCATTAAGGTTTCTTACAAAGTATATTTGCTGATGAATCACAAAGATTATTATTCCACCTCACGTGCTTCTGGCGTTCTAAGGTATTCAGTAGTTCACTCCATTTTTAGTAGGCCCAAATATTGCAGAGAATGTAGTGGCTTGGATACGAATTATATTCTTAGTGAATACACTTATTTATATGAAAATATTTAAGGTCATATTTTAATTTTTTAGTTTTAATTCATTGATTGGAGTAATAATAAAAATAATAATAATTTTAGACTTGTTAATTAAAATCTCCGACATTTTTGGTTGAAGAGAAACAATAAAGTAATGAATCTTAAGTATATTGCACAACGAATTTCTTGATATACGCAATTTTTTCTCAGACGATAAAAAAGACGATGCACTTGAGATGTATGACACATTGAACTGATAGAATAAACAAAGATTCTCTGAATAAATCTTTGTTCTTAGAATTTTAAAGATAATGCTAATTTCTCCAATAAAAGATCTTTATTTTATTATTTGTAATGTTATCCAAGTTCAGCACAGTTTTCAGTTTAAAACGGAATTCCATTTAGAACAAAGAAAAACGGTTTAGCTTTCAATTTATTTCCCTTAAAACTTTGGATCAACTTTACGACAAAATAAAGACGTAAGCTACATTTTGTCTGATCTAACGCCAAGATTAGACTTGACTATAAACCCAAACATATAATCAAATTAATAGAATAGTATGTTCTCTCTTTGTCATAACTTTCAGTTATATTTACATTTACTCAATTCTAGGCGTAGTGAAGGTGCAGTGTTGCTAAAATCACTAATTCAGAAATATAAATGAAGTCGTCGTTGATTTTAATGTTGTTAATCTTCACTTTTGCATTTCCGAAAATTTCTACAAATAACGAAGATTATATACGTCTTATCTCTGACGTATATGAATTTTACAAGAGCACTTCCATTACTTTTTTCTACGGGTCCGATACCGGTGAGTACTTGATCATTCAGCATTAATATGATGTCAGGATATCTTTTTGCATTTTTGCTTTAAACAGGTAAATCCGAAAAGGATGAAATATTGAACATAGCAATCACATTTTCAAGAAGAAAAATAATGACGTTACTCCTAACATTCGAAGAGTCCGAAAAATTAGGGTACTGTCGCGACCAAGAAAAAGGATCATCTCAAATAACAATCTTCGTAATATTCATTACAACAGAAAAATCCCTTCAAAAATACATGCACCAGCTACAGCTAGCAAAAAAGCTACCTCCAAACTATAGGATTCACTTTTTCCGTCAACTCTTTATTTTCATGAGAATAAGCAGTGGAAATGAGAAACCCTTGCTCGACTTTTGCACAAATCCTGTAGGAAATCCATTTTCACTGCGTTTCGACTCGCAAACCTTGGTGAAATGTTACGATGAAACTAAAATTCGAGAATGGTATTCCGTAACAGGAAACGAGACTGATATGTATGATCTAGCAACCCTTGATAACGGAAATCAATTAATATTAAGAACGAATTGTACGATGTATGCAAGGAGAGGAGGACTCAGAGGAAAGAGACTAAAAACAGTTGCCACTAAAGTAAGACATCAATATAATAATTAAATGTTAATACCATCTGAAATATTAGTTTATTATATTAATATTAGACATTATTCTCTAATATTAATACGAATAGACTGCAGTAGAATTCAGAAGAAAAGGCACAGAACTAGGCGGTTACATCGGTAAGATTGTGGAACTAGCCAAAGAAGCCTTAAACTTCACTTTGGAATTTGGACCAGATGAAGAGACTGTTGGTATTTGGAATGAAAGTACTAAAACATGGTCAAAAGCATTGAATTTGCTTTATAGGGCTAAAATAGATTTATTAGCTTCTGATATAACATTAACCCCGGAAAGATTGCGTGTCTTTGACTTCTCTGTACCTTTGTTAATTGAAGAAAATTTACTATATCTTAAGAAACCAGAAGGTTCTGCACGATGGACTCAATACATTAAGGTGATGCATGTTTTGAAAGTTTTTTTATTGACTTCAATTTATTATATTTTATATTTCATTGCAGCCATTTAGTATAGGTATCTGGACGTGTATAATAGGGTTTGTCTTTGCAATCCCTTTACTTCTTACCTTCATGGAAATTAAAATTGGATCCTTGTACATCTTCTCAAGCCTCATTTCGGAAAACTATCTCAACGTATGGGGTATTTTTTGTCAACAGGGTTTGCCAGGTATAAAAAAAAAACAGAATTCTGGTCTCTCTAATATGCTACCGACAGGAAGTCGGCCCCCCAACTATGAAATATCCAAACTTTATTAAATGGAGTCGTTTGGTGATGTTTGTTAGTACTCCAAGTAAAGGGGGCGATTATAGCCCGATTTCGGGATGTCAGCGTCCCCTTTACCTGCCAATCTGAAGAATTACTTAAAAATGCAGGTAAAGAGGACGGTGACGTCCACAAAATATACCAACAAACGACGACCAACCGATTTTATTGAAAAAAATTTGAATATGTGAATATGTTAGCTAATTACTGTTACTTTGTAGAATTTCCGACGGCAACAATTTTACGGATAGCATATTGCTCGATTTTGACCTTGTCGCTGATAATTTGGTCAGCTTATTGTGCTTCATTCACAAGCCTATTAAATGTTCCAAATTCAGCGATGCTGCTTCAATCAGTAGATGATTTCTTAGCGGACGGATCATATAAGTTGATTGTTCTTAAAGACTCCGCCGACTACGAGTTTTTTCAAGTTTGTAAAAATATTAGGACTATAATTACACATCTCAAGTGTAATTCAATTATAAAAATAATTATATTCTTTCAATTATAAGCGCACCACATCTGATGCTAAATTCAAAGTTATGAACCGTTTAATGTTGCCAAAAGATAGATTGCCTGAAACCATTAAAGCAGGTTTCAAAATGGTAACGATTGTTTGCTTACAAATATTTTGAAAAATATAGGAAATTATTCTTGAAGTGTTGCATTAATTATTCTCAGGTTTGCGAAGAGAGGGTGGCTTTCTATATCAGTTATAAATTGAAATATCATGATGATATCATTAAATGCGAAGTTTACAAAATTTTTACCAACAACTTTAACCCTTTGGCAATAGCTTATCCAAAAAACAGTCAATACGCGGTAGTAATAGATTATTGGTAGGTATTCATCGTATTTTATTTTTCTTAAAAATTAAAATACCTATACAATATACGAAATTGTTTCAGCGTTCAGAAGCTGAGAAATTTTGGTCTATTAAATCACCTTCAACGCAACTTTTTGAAAACTTTTGCATTGACGAGTAAGGTACAAAGAGACAACTACAAACATGTCGAGCTGCCGGTTATTGTATTTCCTTTGGCGATTGTGGTATGTGGTATTATTTTGGGAGCCACAATATTTGGTCTTGAAAAGGGTTACTTTTATTACAAAAATAGCAAAAAAAGGAATAAAGTGGAGTCTTCGTCTTCCAATACTTCGATTAGTTCAGACTCGTCAGATTTTCATGGACATCAAAATGAGATAAACATTGAGGAAAAGACGCCGAACATAAAATTTCTTCACAGTGATTACGAACATCGAATAGTTATAACACCGGGGGATGATACAGTACATTTGCAAATTTAACTGAACATATTTACTGCAGTTTCCATTGCTGACATAATCTTTTAAAATGCAAATGAATAGATGCATTATTTTTATAGTTTATTTATGCAATACTAGAGGAAATAATATAATCGTTTAAAATGTAAATAAGTATACAGAATGTAATGCACCGATCTGTTGTGACAAGATAACGATGTATCCATTATTCCTTATAAGTATTAACACAACCTGATGTCCGTATTATTCGCCATTTAACAATTCGCACCGATCAAAGAGCTAGAATTGTCACGAGTTTTGGTAAAAAGTATATAAGTTTGCAAATAAAATCTAAATTTTATGAAAAATGACCCACTCGCTAGTGATTTTAAGTTTTTCATTTTTTTTTCTCAAAGTATGTGCTAAAACGAGTCATACAAAATACTTGAGTTTAATAGAGAAAGTTTTTGATGAAGAAAAGTTGTCATCGGTATTTCTTTTACATTCTTTTGAATACCGAAGTAAGTAGTCGTTTATTGATACATCAAAGCTATAATAATATATTAATTTATAATACTGAACGTCAATAGAGATCTGGCAGCAAGAAGTGATGTTTGATAATTCAAAAATGTTCTCGAAAAGAAAGATTCCATCAATGACAGCGGCTTTAGAAGATTTGGATGAGATAAGAAGTTACTATTTCACAAATGAAAGACCAATGACACGCATCAGACAACCATTGTTTATTACCTACATTAAAAGTGGAAAATATCTACAAAAATTTCAGCAATTTTCTAAAAGATTTTTTCTCGATGAACAATTGTTTTTCTTTCTAATATTCCATTCCACAAATAAAACGTCTTTAGTCGATTTTTGCATGCAACCTGTTGGTAATCCATTTCAATTGCGTATTGACGTGATGATGGTGGTAAAATGTGGTAAAAATAATACACTTCGTGCATGGTACACACTCGATGGTAATGAAATGAAGGTTTCAACCTGGGCCCTTTGGCATCCGGAAACAAAGTATCTCGAAATGGTACATGAGGAAAGAAAAGAAAAAATAAATTTGCAAGGAAAAAAGCTAACTATAGGAATAGTGACGGTAAGTATAGATCCAAAATCTATAAAATTATGAAAATTCTATATGTATTTCAAGCTAAATTTTCAGGCTTCAGAATTATTGAAATGGGACGAGGAAACTGGAAAGCTAGATGGATATTTTGGCGCATTGTTTAATGCTCTCGCGAATTCTATGAATTTTTCTTGGAAAATTGAGAGGAAATATACAGATTATGGAATCTGGAACGTGACTGGAAAGTTTTGGACAGGAGCAATGGGAGCACTCCAATCACGAAAAATCGATTTGGTAGTCTCGGATATGACCATGGATCCTATGAGACTTAGAACTATTGATTTCACCAGGATTTTGATATACTCAAAGAAAGTTTTGTACGTTCGAAAACCAAAAGACGGATATACTGTAAACTGGTCGAGATATTTTAAGGTATTGATATGAATTCTTAGTTTACTTTTAATGTTATAAAATATGCAATTAAAAATGAAATCTAGACCCAAATTACTTAATATGTATTTAGTTTGTGGAAAATCGCGTCTGGATTGCTATTATCCTATTGGTGCTAATTACGTCTTTGCTTGTCACATTGATGAATATGAAAACCCGTAAATTCATCTTTTTACCGGAACTAATCTTGGAAAATTTTCTCAACGTGTGGGGAATATACTGTAAACAAAGTTTACCAAGTAATGAAAAGAAACCTTAATTCCAAGTCAAGTTCAATGTTAATTATAGTTAAATGATAAATATATTAATTACAGTTATGTTTTTATAGAATTTGATACAGCTTTACCTTTAAGGATAGCTTATTTTTCCGTCTTCGTTTCTTCTTTGATAATTTTGATCTATTACGACGCATTTGTGATAAGTCACTTAACGTATCCCACAAAAGAGGAGTTCTTGCCAAATTTGACAGCTTTTGTTGCAGATGGAAGCTATAAATTGATTGTTCTTAAGAAAAGTTCAAATTACAATTTTCTTGAGGTAAGTTATAAATGCGCTGCTATTTTTAATCGATGGATTTCATTGCAATTCTCTGAATGACCTCACATATATAATATTATATATAATAATACTTTATATTTAAAGATTTTTATTTTTTTATATATAAATATAGTATGCAGACAATCATCCTTTCAATGATATGTTTCGGCTTATGTTGAAAGAAAGTGAATTACCCACGACTGAACGAGCTGCATTCGACATGGTAAGAAGTTATATTAATACTAGAATTACATGAAAATAATAATTTATCATATTATTATCCCATCAGATTCTTTTTAATTGTCTATAAACCTTGCTAATTGATATTTATTTAGATTTGCGAGAAAAAATTGGGTTACTATACAAATGATATAATAAGTAATCTTCAAACTCTCAATATTAAATGTGACTTGCATGTGATCCCTACGGCATTAGTCGACTATTTAGCAATGGGGCTTCAAAAAGACAGTCAATATAAATCCGAAATTAATCGCAAGTATGTTTAGACTTTTCTCAAATTAATTTCTGATGTGAGAACTTGAGAAGTAATTTAAAAAATCATTTTTCCTAGTTTAATCACCTTTAATAATAACGGGATACTGAAGCGACTTATAAATAAGTATTTTAAACAGTATTCACAACCAAAGACAAAACATTTCAACAAAGTAACTATTTCTGAGATTGCAGTGCTTCTAACGATAGTTGCTGTTGGAATCACTTTCGGAATAATAATATTTTTAATAGAAAAGATGATCTGTTGTCAACGTAAGGCTAAAGTACCAAAAATCAAGCAGAAAACTATGGAAATTTTAAGGAAATGGTACAGTTTCGAAAATCAGAAAAGAAATTCCAACCGTTATAATAAAGATGGAGAGTTAAATATCAAGTTTTTGAGAAAGGATTATAAGCACAAAATTATCTTCAGCTCAGCCGACAGTAGACTCATGTTTAAACGTTGAATATACATATGTACATACTTAAACATTCGAATAAAAATATAGAAGATTATTAATTATTAAAAATAATTAATGAAATAAAAAAATATTATTTTAATTTTAATTAAAATAAAATGTTATTAAAATAAACAAATTACGTTTTTCTTAATTTAAGTTTGGCGACATTAGGAATTCATAAACTCGATTGTGATAAATGAAGATTTTAGACAAGTGTGCACAGTTATTATGTTGTTCTAAACGCCTGTTCTCGTGCATGTTCAAATGCACCGGATGTTTTATATTATTCATAATTCAGTGGCTAAATTGGCGCACAGCATGTGCTCTCATGAGGAAGAATTGTCAATTTTTTTCAGTTTTCATTTGCTTTTTATATAAATCAAATTGCGAAAAGGTCAACTGACATGGACATTCCTTGTGAACTAGTCAGAATTGTGACTGGACGATATGACAGCATCGGTATGATTTTGCCGAGAAGAAATCAGTACATTGGATTGATTAATTATCAGTGAGTATATATTTGAAAATAATTCATCAATTTCTCAACGTAATTATTACAGAGTTTTGTTACTGTTTCAGCCTCGAAAAATTCAAGGGTTATGGAATTCTGAATCGTTTGAAATACAACTATTTAAAAAGCTTATCGCAAATAGAATCGAGGCATTTGAAAAGCGTCAGTTTCTCGGGATTGGTATATTGCTTTTTGTCATTATTTTAATTGTTTTAGGAATTAGTATAATACTATTTCTCGAGAAGCTCTGCTATTACTATGCTAACAAATGGGAAATGAACAATGAACATAAGTTTATATATAAAAGTCAGGGAATTCGTTAATTGAAAAAAAAAAAGGTTGAAAAGGGTCTAAAGACAAATTACACACTTTTTTACTATAATTAAGATTTATGGTTAAAAGTCTGCAATAAATAAAGGAAACAAATCGTATGCCATATAAAATGTAGTTCATTTCCAGGTTCAATACACGTGTTGCAAAAAATTGCATGTCGTGTAAAGTAGAAGGTAAAAGATCATTACACTGATTTAACAAAAGTGTCAATACAGGATGTTACATTATTTTAAATATTTTATGCGCATTATATTTTATAACGAATTACTTCTTTATAAATTATGATTTAGTTACTTACATATAAGAAATTGTCCCAATATAATTAAAATATAATTAAAAAATTCCTACTTTTATTTTATTGAAATTATATGATGTATTTATGATTATATTTTTCACAAAAAAATGTATAACTCGGTTTATACTTGATGCATTCTTGGTAATAAAAAGTTTCCATCTTTTACTGTTATAGATCCATATTTAAGTAATTTTACGACTTCATGCAATTTGTTCGAACAAAGTGCAGGTAACTTTTAGCTTTATGGGGAAAAATAGACAGGAATTAAATATAAAGGGCTAAAAGCTCGATGCCTATCAAAGGAAGCTTTATGTCAAAGAAAGTTATGTATTACGGTACATTGTGCCATTTGTCTCAGGCGTAAGAATTAAAATTAAAATCGAAATTTGACAATGAATCGATTCTCAAGTTTGATGAAGATAATTTTCATCTTCATGGCAGTGAATAACGTAAAAAGCGTTTCGAAAATTGAAGAATACAGTGGTATCATTAGAGAAGTGTATCAATTTTATAAATCATCATCCATAGATTTCCTCTATCCTGGAAGCAAGTCAGGTAAACTTTTAAAATTACTTATAATTTTAAAAGGAGATAAAAGATAAAAAAAGCAAAACTCATAGGAACATCCTATTTTTGTTATTAAAAGCTATATAGGGTCTTCCAGTGCTTCAGTAAATTCGCAACAAAGGAAAATTGATCAATCTGAAAAGAAAACAAAAGCCGGCGCCGAGGAGAGGTTCTCAAAGATAAAATTTCTTCGAAGCGGTTACGAACATCGAATAGTTGTAACACCAGGCGAAAATACAGTTACTCTAGAAATTTAAGCTATAATGGATCTATGTACTGTATGACTTATAACTTGTATGTACTGCATAACTTATTTAAACAATTAAAAGTCACTCTGATTATGTCAATTTGATATTTACTATGTTAGTCTAGTCATAAATATATACCTATTATAGTAAATTTAATAGATTTTAGAAGATTTAAAAGTATTTCGAATAATTAAGAAGAAGTTCCAGGGATTTTATACGATTTTAAATAAATTCCCAAACAATTTCATAAGATTATAACAAATTTTAAGGAATTTAATATTATTTTTGAAAATTTAAGAATATTTCGAATTATTAGGAGTTATGTACCATTAAAAAATGAGACTATTAAAATAAAAACGCCAAGTAAAAGCCAAATAAAACGCGTGACTGTTGTTTAGTATCAGATTAGTATAAAGAGATATTTAATATTTATAATCATTAATGATAAAACTTTCACTACCGCACAATTACTGTTTTTATCTCCAAAAACTATCAGTGTCCCGCTTAATAATTGACGAGACAGTAAGTGACGAACAAGTAGCTAAAATCAAGTAATTTTAGATTTCGACTCTGATAAAAGCACTCCCCA
Source organism: Synergus coniferae (assembly GCA_032164275.1). Lineage (NCBI taxonomy): Eukaryota > Metazoa > Arthropoda > Insecta > Hymenoptera > Cynipidae > Synergus > Synergus coniferae. The sequence goes on along the minus strand of JAUEJJ010000021.1, from coordinate 11,430,107 downwards.
TTTAGTATCAAATGTTACCCTCTAAAATTCAATCAGTCAAATTGAACTGATTCTCAGTGAATCTTTTCTCACAATACTCTCAATATGAATATTGTTAAAGTGAATGTTATATTTTCTAGATTTACAGTCTTTCTGTTATTATCAACAAATATTTTAAAAGTGCATACAAATTTAGCAAGAAGTGATTACCCCCAGTTAATTTCAGACGTTCACCATTCACTTGGGACATCATCTGTGGTCATAGTTCACAATGACAAAATAGAAAGTAAGTTCTCTTTTTGTTATTTAAATAAGTTTAACAACTGAAATTATTTAAAATATAATTTGGTATACATTGTGACATAAAAAATTAATTGTAGGTATTACTTCAATGATTGAAACAATGAAATGGCTTTCAAATAGAGGCATTCGATCTCTCGAAACCACTTTCAGGCAATTATCAGAAATACAATCTTATTACAAAAGACGTATAAAACGCGATTTATACGTGGTTCTTTTAAGAAACCACGAGAGTATAAAAGAATTTGAAAAGATCATGAAAAAAATAGTAGTATCGCAGCCTATATGGCTTGTTATATTCACCCCATTAAACAATGAATTCACGTTAAGTGACTACTGTATAAATCCTCTCGGTAATCCATTTAACGTCGCCTTTGATACTGAAATGCTGGTTAAATGTAACGACGAAGAAATTCTTCAAGAATGGTATTCAACGTACAAAAATGTAACTGTTGTTGAAAACTTGGCAAAATGGAATCCTATTAATCGACTTAAATTTCTAAACGAACATTCACTTTATCGTAGAAGAAATAATATCGGTGGAGTTACATTGAGAATTATTTCAGTGAAAGTAAGTTGAAAGTATAATTAAATATATTATATATAATATATTTTATAATATAATATATAATATATAATATAATATAATAGTTTACATTTGTCTACATTTTATATATTTCTTAACTTTCCCAGGGGTCGCACTTAGTACTTGAAAAAGAGGATAAGAAATTGAGTGGGTTGTTTGGTGATGTAATACGGGAACTTTCAATTTCAATGAACTTCAAAATTAAGCATACAGGGTATAAAAACGATTATGGAAGTTGGAAAAAGAATACTGGCGAATGGACTGGAATTATAAAAGAATTTTTTATGAATAATGCTGATTTGGGAGCTGCTGACATGATTATTTCCACTCGAAGATTAGGCATTGTTGATTTTTCCATACCTTTAATTACAACACGTGTTGTTCTTTTTTTTCAGGAACCATCTACCCAGAGTGTACAAGAGCTAGGCTACTTTATGGTAATCATTCATTATTTAATAATAATAATAATAATAATAATAATAGAAAAGTATTATTGATTCATTTCATGGAATTTCACGGATTTTCAAGATATTTCCAAAAATTTTAGGGATTCAAAAAAATGTGAAGGGATTTAATATACAGGATTTTGATGTGTTGAAAAGATTGAAAGGGACTAAAAAGAATATCAGATTTTTTGGGATTACAGAGTTTCAAAAGCTATTAGGTGATTTCAAAGATTTAAAAAAAATTCAAAGGGTTTAAAAAAATTCAAGAGGTTTGATCAGATTTCAAGTAGTTTTTAAAAATGCTAAATTACGATTCTATATTTCAGCCGTTTAGCAACAAAATTTGGATGAGTATAATGATACTTATATTAGCGACACCGATACTTTTGACGCTAATTATAAAAATTAAATCAAAAAAAACGAACGACGTGGCAAATCTTCTTTTCGAAAATTATTTGAATGTATGGGGAATTTATTGTCAGCAGGGACTACCCGGTATTAATTTTTAAATCACAATACATGTAATGATGTCAAATATAATACAATTATTCACGTTTATATAAATATTAAAATTTTCAGTATTTCCAACTGAGAGATCTTTAAGATTAGCTTATTTTTCAATTTTCATTTCGGCATTAATCATCTCGTCCGTTTATTCTGCAATTTTAATAAGCTTTTTGACACTCCCTCGACCAAATCTTCCATTTACAAGTCTTGAAGGTTTTGTACAGGATGGAACCTATAAATTAATAGTCTTAAAAGATAGCGCACATCAAGAGTTATTTTGCGTGAGCATTATATTTCCATATGTTTGCTTGATTAAAGACAAATTATCCTAATTAATAATTACTACGATTTAGGAAACGAAGGATCCGTTATTGAAAAATATGCAAAATCTGATGAAAAACGAAAAACAGTTACCCATAAATGTGGCGGAGGCAATAACTCAAGTACTTCATAGAATTATTACTGATCATTTGAATAATAAAATAGTTGTTGATATGTATATAAAAATACAATTTTCAACTCATCTTTTCTAGATTTGCAGCAGTAAAACAGCATTTTTCTCAACTCAGATTACAGTAGACACTGAAAATCTTCCGAGTAATTGTAAATTAACATATATTTCAGCAGGAGAAATAAATGTTTTAGCATTACCAATAAAAAAAGGAAGCCAATACACGGGAATAATTAATTATCAGTGAGTGTCATTTTTGTATAAGTTAACATTACAAGCGCCATTTTAACAATAATAATGATTCTTATCTTTTCAGCATTTTAAAGTTTTTTAATAACGGAGTGATACAACGCTTTAGACAGAAAGAATCTCAAATAAACATAAATGAAAATTCGAATTCAAATAATAATTTGGAAGTTACCTTTTATGGAGTCGCACCAATTTTGTTCATTTTGATTACTGGAGTTATTTTAAGTACTTTAATATTTATTTTCGAGAAAATATATATATTCTACCACAAAAAAATGCAATCAAAGGGTGAAAAATCTAATAGATTGTACTAGTATATCTATTGTCTCAAATGTTACAAGAAATAATTAATAATAAAGTGTTTCTAAGCTTCTTTAAGAAAACATATAGGTATCAAATTTTTGTATAAAACTTACAGACCACGGATTTATTTAATAGCCACAACGTTATTTAAAATCCTATCAATATTAAATCTTGACTTCAAAGTGAAGTTCATAAATATTGAATGTTGTATGAAAACATGCAAACAATGTATCTGGCTATAACTATACACTGTTGAAGTTGGTGTAAATCAAAGTCAGTTCACGTTCGAGTTACAAGTAGGTCAATTTGCTCTATAATATCAAAGTAAAAACGAGAAATTTCAAAAGTAAACCTATCTTCTTATTAAAAATAATCTCACCTTAAAATAAAGTTCCTATTGTGAAGGTTAATGTAATTAAAGAACAATTTTGATGCAGTATGGAAAGATCAAAATATTTTATACTTTTAATCCTTTTTTTTGTGCAAGAAATAAGCTCTTACTCTGAATTAAATACGGAAGACTACGTTAATTTAACTTTGGACGTTTACGATATCTATAAACCTTCATCAGTGCTGCTGATACACTTCGTTGATATCCAGAGTGAGTTTGATTTAATAATTAATGAACTGGAGTTTCCAATAACACACTAATGAATATTTAAAAATATTGAAGATAATGTTATTACAAAATATTCCATTCCCAAAAATTATTCATATTTTTATTATAAATCATTAATAATTATGAATGGAAAGAGATAACATTATTTATATATTCTTCATCCAAAAAATAGGAATATCGGATATTAGTGTAGTTTTCGAAATGGAATTGATACTCACACAGAGAAAAATTCTAACACAGGTAATACGTTTTGAAGAAATACAACTGTCGCATAAATATTCCAATTTCTCTGGAATAAATGAAGTAATGAAAAGTACACAATTGGGGGTATTATTGTTCACAACTGGTGAAGCTCTTCAAAAATTAAATAAATCCTTAGAACATTTAAAACTACACCAATCTATTAACCTTGTTCTTTTTATGACGAAAGAGTACCCTTTCCATAAAGTTTGCACTGAATTTGGACACAACTTCCAGTTTCATTTTCACCAGATAATATTGGTTAAATGCTATGGGGACAAAAAGATCCAAGTATGGCATTCGAAGAATAACGAAACAAAAGAACTTTTCACTTGGGGAGTTTGGGAACCACATACAGGATTGATTTTAAAAAGAAAAGACTCTATTTCTGCAGATTGGGGCAACTTCAAGGGGAAAGTATTGCGAATAGCAACAGTGAAGGTCTGAGTATTTTTAGGTATAATTAATTTCTTTTTCTAAGTTATAATTTGCCTTTTTTTGTCATTTTTGACATTGCTTTCAGAGTTCATGTTTGACGCAGTGGAAAGATGGAAAGCTAGTTGGCTACCTTGCGGATTTATTAATAATTCTGGAAGAACTCATGAATTTTCAAACAAAACACATAAAAGAGGAAAATGAATTTGGAATTTGGAACGAAAGCAGCCAAACTTGGTCCGGAGCTATGGGCTTGATAGTAAATGGTGAAGTTGATTTGATCGTATCGGATTTATCAATGACCTCAAATCGATTGCGAAGTGTGGATTTTTCTGCACCTTTATTTTCGGCAGAAAGTATGCTTTTTTTTAAGCTTCCTCCGAATGAAAGAGCTATTACATGGTCTGGATATTTTCTGGTACATTCAAGTGATATTTATATAAAAAAAGAATTAACTTTTGTTACTTATTAAAAAAGCATAATACAAATTTTAATATATAATACCTATTTCAGCCTTTTAGTTATAAAATTTGGAGTGTAATTATTCTGATATTGTTAATCTCTCCACTTCTCTTGACTGTAATGAAAATGAATGACTGTACCTCTTCCAAACTCTTCAGCCTAATTTCAGAAAGTTATCTTAATGTGTGGGGAATTTTCTGTCAGCAAGGACTAAAAGGTATATATTTTTAGATTCTCATTTTTAAACTATATTGAAGTCAATTGTTTCAAACATTCTACTTTCTAATTTCTAATGTCTAATTCCGAATTTCCGACCAGAATTTCCAACCAGATTGTCTTTACGAATGGCCTATCTTTCAATTTTCGTATCTTCTTTTATTATCCTATCTCTTTACTCCGCAAGTTTAATTTCCAATTTGACTGTTCCTACATCAAGTATACCCTTTTCGACACTAGAAGGATTTATCAAAGATGCATCTTACAAGTTAATTGTTATCAAAGATGGATCAGATTATGATATGTTTACGGTACGCCATCTCAATACTTTAAATATTTTTAACCAAAAAATACAAACGAATATTTTTTTGCAGAAGTCAAATGATTCTACTTTAAGAAACATGAATAAATTGATGTTAACAAAGAACAAATTACCTTCAACTGTGCAAGAGGCATTCAATTTGGTACATATAACATTTTCTACACATTACAATAGATTTAAATTTACTCTGCATGCAGATACATTCTAAAAATCATATATTGCTTTAGGTTTGCGATAGTAAAACAGCATTTTACGATAGCGAAATTTTGCCTGAAATAAGCAAAAACAATATCTCATGTCAATTAGTAAAAATCTCCACTGGACGCTATGACACCACAGGAATGGTTTTACGAAAAGGAAGTCCTTACAGAAAAGCAATAAATTATTAGTATGTCAAATGAACAAGTCAAATCCACAGGGAAAAAATGAATATTCAGCTTAAATATCTTAGATACTAAATAGGTGACCAACTGTTTAAGATATTCAACTTAAATATCTAGATTTTAAGTTTGAATATCCATTTTTCTCCTTGCATTTTGCACTTTTTCTCCTAGTATTTTACATTTAAAGTAAAGTTTAATCAATTTTCATGGATTTTAAATATGTTTTGATGTTTTATTATATTTTATTATTCTTTCAGCCTTGCAAAGCTTCGAAACAAAGGAATACTAAATCGTCTAAGATTGAAGTACTTCAGCAAAATGGTGGAACCCAAATTCGATATTTTTAATACAGTTGGTCTTAGGGGAATAGTTACTCTATTGATAATCATTGCAGGAGGATTTATTCTAGCACTTATTATCCTAATCGCCGAAAAAATATACTACACCCATAAATTAGACAATCAACTATAAAAACCTATTTCAATCCTTTAGACAAATTTATAAATCTTGAAATTGACATCCAGAACTGTAATAATGTATATAAGTGTGACAAACACTACTCCAGTATTTATTCTGCAGATTAAAGATATTCTAATTTATTATTTTAAAATAATACTAATGTAAAATATGCCTGTTGTTATTGTAAATGCAATTTTATCTATTAAGCCGCTTTACCCCGATTTCGCCTAATTTACATTAAATACTGAAAAAATATCTAAAACAGAATAAATTTCGGGGTTTTTTCACATAAAAAATATTGGGTAAAGATAGTTTTGAATTGTTTTCAATCTAATTATACCACATTTGTTTATCTGCAAATATTAATCTTTGGGTTTTTCTGCGTGAGTTCATGCTTAGGGTTCAAACCAAGGTTCGTAAATATTTAAGGGAGTAGGAGTATCTGTACATATATCTAAACATATTAAACATTTTGTATCTCTTGTAAATCGACAACATAAATCCATGGAAGGTTGATAGACGATTAATCAGTTCTGTGATCTCAAGCACACGAAAAGGTTTCAGTTATTCACGACAAGAAAAAAAATTCGTTCACGAAATAACCATATACTGTGAAATAAATATTTCACGAGTTGAAATTCTAAAGAATAATTCTAGTTTTGACAATGAAAAAATTATTATATTTTGTAGTTTTTATCTATTCATCGAACATAATGAATTGTTCAAAGTTAAAAATTGATTATACCAGTTTAATTTTGGACATTCAGAACGCCTACAACCCCTCATCAATAATTTTGCCCTACGCCATAGATACTGAGAGTAAGTAATACATTTTTATTTAAAAAATTTAAATCTATACAATTATCTCTTGCACTTATAGATATATCAGACATGAAGATATTTTTCGAGCTGATACTAGAATTGGCAAAGCGAAAAATTCCTATATCGACAGTAGAATTAAAAGGAGAAAAACGACTCTCAAATAGAACTGATTTCACAAACAAGCAACAAGAAATAAGTGAAACGACACGATCGATGAGTATAATTCTTTTTACATCGAAAAGTGCCATTGAAAAATTGAATAATATTTCTGAACGAATTAAATTTCATGTGTCAATTAATTTTATACTTTTTATGACGAATGATCTACCTTCGGGCGAATTTTGTATGGAGCCGTTTCGAAATAAGTTTAAATTTAGTTTTCTCACAACGATATTATTCAAATGTTATGGTGATGCGATAATTCGAAAATGGTACCAGTTTAACGCGAATGGTATTGAATTTGTCAGTTGGGGTATCTGGGAGCCCAATAAAAGATTAATAAAAATAAATAGGAATTCAGTTTACATAAGAAGGGCTAACCTCCATGGAAAGGTTTTTACAGTGGCAACAGTGAAGGTAAAAATTAAAAAAGAAATTTTAAATCATGATTTTCTTCTGGTATATGTATACTCATAAATCAAGGGGAATATCAAAGTTTGAGTATACTTTTCAAGAGGTCACTCAAGAGTGAACTTTTCGGAAAAAAATTATTATTAAAAAAACCAATACCTTGTTATTTGATGAGAATGTAAAAATGTAGCCTCTCCAACTAAAAATTTAATTTTAAAGGCTTCACCCCTAACTCAATGGACGGATGGGAAACCATATGGATACCTTATTGAAATAATGCAAATACTTGGCAAAATAATGAATTTTAAAACAAATTACACGAAAGAAGAAAAAGAACATGGAAGTTGGAGCAAAAGCAAAAAAACTTGGTCTGGTGCAATGGGCTTGATAGTAAATGGTGAAATTGACTTGATTGTATCGGATGTATCGATAACTACTCAAAGATTACATAGTGTTGATTTTACAATACCACTGTTTATGAATCAAGATGTTCTTTACATCAAGAAACCCACAAATGAGATGAAAATCTTCTGGGGAGGATATTTTCAGGTATTTGAAAAATCTAATATACTTTTAATTTAATGATAATTAAATATCATGTGTTTTCAGCCTTTTAGTAACGAAATTTGGATTACTATTGGTCTCTTAATAATAACAACTCCCCTTATTTTGGCACTAATGACTTCAATGAACTTGGGAACAAGTTCCTTCCATTTTTCGCATTTAATTTCGGAATGTTACTTCAACGTGTGGGGAATGTATTGCCAACAAGGATTACATGGTATTTAAAAATAGGTACTTTGCACAACTTTTCATGAAATTATGTGTAATACTTAAATTATTGTAATTGCAGAATTCCCAACTAAATCACCGCTACGATTGGCTTATTTTTCTATTTTCGTGTGCTCTTTCATTTTGATGTCACTATATTCGGCAGTTTTAATTAGTTATCTTGCAATACCCCCTTCAAATCTACCCTTCTCGACCTTGAATGGTTTCATAAGGGACGGTTCTTACAAAATGGTTGTCCTAAAGCATGGATCAAGTTATGACATGTTTAGAGTAAATATTGAAAAATCTGTATTGTGGTCAAAATAAAAAAATAAAAAAAACTTAATTACTTCTTTTTATTTAGAATGCAAATGATTCAATTTTCTCAAAAATGGATAAACTAATGGTGCCAAAGCAAGATTTGCCATTAACAGTACGGGAGGCGTTCAACATGGTAACAATCAGTTTTACTAAATGAGCATGCTTCTCAACGTTCTCATTCAAAAAAATTTTACTTTATTGATTTCAGGTTTGTAATGAGAAAATAGCTTACTATGCCAGCGAAATTTTGGATGATATAATCAATAATACTATTTCATGTCAAGTAGTTAAAATTCCTACAGGGCGCTTTGACAGTGTTGGTATAGCTTTGCAAAAGGAAAGTCCTTACAGATCTGCTATAAATTATCAGTAAGTATCTGTTCGATGAACAGATTCCTAATTTATATTTATACACGTGATGCAAACATGGAATACTTTTAAATAATAACAATGAACTATTTCAGTTTGACACAGCTTAGAGACAAAGGCATTCTGAGTCGCCTAAAAACGAAATACTTTTCGACAGAAGGTCAGTCAGAAACGACGAATTTCAACAGTATTGGAATTAAGGGAATTGCAGTGCTATTGATAATCTTCTCAGGTGGAGTTGTTTTAAGCGTTACTTTATTAATCTTCGAAAAATGTATTGCCAAAGCCTAAATAAGGCAATATAATTATTAATTTTAAAGCTTTGATTTAATTTAGGTACTAGATTCAACTTTAATAGTGAATATAATATTGAATATTGTGTGAATAACATCGAAGTACAATTTATCTGTGCATATCTAAGTACACAATCATACATGTATGTATCTGTAACTCCAGCCCTTGTAAATCGAAGTTAGTTCACATGCAAGTTCCGAGTAGGTCAATTTGTTTTAAAACGTTGATAAAACAAGTAAACAGTCAATTGTTTTAAAGAAATGAAACGACCCGTTTTTTTTAAATTGTTAAGCCTTATCTTTCTGTGCAAGGTGAGCACTTGCTTTGAATTTAAAACAAAGGATTATGCGAATTTAATTTTGGATGTTTATGATGTCTACAAACCCTCATCTATTCTACTCGTATATTTTGCTGATGCACGTGAGTTTTCCAACATTAAAAAGATTTTTTAAAAAATGGACTGTGTTTTTTTACACCTATATACATATTATTTTGTTTTTAATAGATCCGTCAGAAATGAGTACAGTTTTCGACCTACTATTACTTTTATCGAAGAGGAAAATTCAGATAATGACGATCCCATTAAAAGAAATACACACAAATCATTCTGGTTCTTTTAACAAAACCCAAGATATAAGACAAACTTCACGATCTATGAGTGTGATCCTTTTTACATCAAAAAACGTCATTAAAAAATTAAATAATTTTCCTAGACCCCTGATCTTGAATGTCTCAATTAATATTTTACTTTTCATGACAAATAACCTTCCCTCGAACCATGATTGTCTGAAGTCATTTCGAAATAAACTTTCCTTCACTTTTCGCGCAACGATATTAGTCAAATTCAAGGACGATAAAAGGATTCGAAAATGGTACCTGTTTAATGGAAACGAGAGCGAAATTGTCAGTTGGGGGTCTTGGGAGCCAGATACAAGATTAATTTTAAACGAGTGGAATTCTAATGTGAAACGAATCAATCTTCAGGAAAAAGTTTTACGAATAGCAACTGTAAAGGTACAAATATGACTGAAAAGTTCTATACATTCATCATATGAACAAAAAAAAAAGAGAAAGATTGCGTGAAGCCTGTTTATTGCACTAAAAATGTAGTTTGATAATCTAAAGAACAAATAATTTTCATTCAATAGGGATCACTCTTAACTTATTGGGCAGATGGAAAACTAAAAGGATACCTTGCTGATTTATTGTATATACTTAAAGAAATAATGAATTTTAAAGTATATCACGTGAAAGAAGAAACAGAATTTGGAAGTTGGAGCGAAAGTAGCCAAACTTGGTCTGGCGCAATGGGCTTGATAGTAAAAGGTGAAGTTGATTTGATTGTAGCGGATTTATCAATGACTCCACAAAGGCTAGAAAGTGTCGATTTTTCTGCACCATTATTTTTTACACAAGATACACTTTACATCAAGGAGCTTTCAAATAAAAATTCAATTATTTGGTCAGGATACTTTCAGGTACACCCTATATATTACACATTTTTTTAAATAGTTTTTTTTTTTAATTAAGTAGACGGCATAGAGAAAATCTGAAGTCCTGAATCTTATGTTTTGCAGCCTTTCCAGTACGAAATTTGGGTGGCTATTTTGATTTTAATAACAGCGGTCCCACTCGTTTTGACACTATTGAAAAGTAAATTCAATAAAAGCTCACATAGTGTCTCGGGGACAATTTCAGAATGTTATTTCAATGTATGGAGAATTTACTGTCAACAAGGATTGAACGGTATTCAAATAATATTCCTGAAATATACTAATACTAATACTAATAATATATTATTATTATTATCTATTTTGTTATGATACTCGTTTTTTATATAGAAGTAAGCCTATTGAGTTTTAAGCAAAAAATATAAAAATTAAAATATTTTTACTGTATAGGCACATTTTTAATTTCAAGAAACAAATTTTTATTTCATCTGTAGAGCGAAAAAATATGCAATTATAATATTTGTTGAGTAAAATAAAGAGTTGCAATTTTTTAGCTAACTTGAACTCATGACCTCCAAACACATTATAAGATGATGATTCTATTATGACTAATTGTAAGTATATTTGAGTTTCAGAATTCCCAACTAAATCACCGCTACGATTGGCTTATTTTTCTATTTTCGTGTGTTCTTTCATTTTAATGTCACTATATTCGGCAGTTTTAATTAGTTATCTTACTGTGCCGAAGTCAAATTCCCCATTTTCGACCCTGGAAGGTTTTATAAAAGATGGATCTTATAAACTAATTGTCACAAAGGATGGATCAGAGTATGACATGTTTAGAGTAAATATAGTTGCAAATACTAATTTTTACGTAATTACTTATCATTTTAAAAAATTCTAACTTTTTTCTTTTTTTTTTTATATTTCAGAAATCCAATCAAACTATCTTCCAGAAAATGAATAAACTGATGTTTCCGAAAGATGATTTGCCCATAACAGCAGCTGATGGTTTCACGAAGGTAACTACCATTTTTTATATTCAAATACTGTCTTTAAAATTCTATATTTTAATTTTTCTTTTAGGTTTGCAATGGTAAAGTAGCTTTCTACGAAAGCGAAATTCTAGGTGAACTGAGTTACAAAAAAAATTTTTCATGTAAATTAATTCAAATTCGTACTGGAAGATTTGACAGCACTGCTCTGGTTTTACGCAAAGGTAGCCCATTTAGATCTATCATAAATTATCAGTAAGTATCTGTATAGATAGTATAGATTTAAATACTATTTATTCATTTATTTATAATAATCATAGTATAAATTTAAATACTATTTATTCTTTCAGACTCACCCAGCTTAGGGAAAATGGCATTCTGAATCGTTTGAAATCGAAATACTTTAGAGTTCAGTCGACAACAGATAATTTCCATAGCGTTAACATTTTCGAGATTTTAATTCTAATACTAATTCTTGCTTGTGGAAATATAATGGGGCTAATTTTGTTTTTCTTTGAAAAAATGTACTCCAACTATAGATTGGAAAATTGCGGAAGGCATTATACTTTTACGAGAGAACTCCAAATTTAATTGATATTATAAATTTTTCCACATGGAGAAAACCAGATATTAAATCGTAATATCTTAATTAATTAATTAATTAATTTGATTAAACATCAAATAGCACTAGTAATAAAATCAGTGTGTGAATAGTAGAATAAATCTATAAAATAATGTAAAATTTGTTAAATTATTAAATTATTAAATATTAATTAATTATTATTAATTGTTAAATTATTAAATATTAATTAATTATTATTAATTATTAAATTATTAAATAATTAATTATTAAAATATATGATCCAGATATTCTAACTTCAGCTATTTTAATCTCTGGATACTAAGTTTTCATATCTAGATATTATATCTAAATATCTAAATAGTGGTAGTCCCATTGTTTATTGAAATCATAAACTTGAATATACTATTACTTTAGCTTTAAAGTGAAGGTTATCACTATCGAAGTGATCATATCTAAGTACACACATTTTAAATAAAACTCGAGCTTTTTATACAGGGTGTTCGGCGAGTTGCCTTGTTAACGAAACCACAAATACTAGAGCAAAAACTAGGTTGAAAATTGCGAT
>JAUEJJ010000021.1:11378885-11403782 GCA_032164275.1 Synergus coniferae | reverse complement strand
ATTGTTATCAGACGAACAATTTCATAAGTTGGAAGATAATTCGTCCAACTTATTAGAAAAAGTACTTCTGAAACAATGTCTTATTCAGGGTAAAATATCGAACGCACGCAAGAAATATTTTACCCTGATGGCTCTACCTGCTTAAAATTAAACATTCATTCCAGAAAAGTTTACCTGCCTCCCTAGCTATATCTACAAATTCAAAAAACAATCACACCAACACACACACTCCACGGTTCTCATTCATACTGCCCAGGTGCAAAAGAACCTAAACCTAGGGATTACGTCCCGGGACGTATCCGACACCTAAGCTTATAGGCCACATTAGGGCACACACATACCAGCTCGAACCCTGAAATCATACACCGTTTTAAACAGACGATAAACTTATACTTATACTGAAATTTCTCTTCAAATTTAATCAAACACATTTTGATAAAGAACGTGGTTGTTATTTGAATTATTGAAATAATAGAAGAAAAAGAGAAATTATTTTGAAATTTTTAAGTAAGACACAAAAACACAAATACACACACACACACACATTTTGTGCCTTACTTAATTGAAAAATAAAACGGTGTACACCAACATTTTCCATAGGTTAAACCATTAGTGTTCCCTACTCTAAGTTTCATATTTTAATTCTGATTGAAAGAATAATTTATGTAATAACAAATGTTAATTCAAAGAAAAGTCAAGGTGTCAGGCGATTCTATACAACAAAATTCTAGGCACAAATAAACAATTGATTTTTGTTTATAGTCATTTTCTGAATTTTCTGGACTGAAAGAAACTTGAGGCTTTCAATGTTAATAAATTTTTTATTTGAAATATTTCAAAATAAACTTCATTAACATTCAATTACAAATTCAAACAATGTTATTTAGTATTTCAAATATAAATAATGTTACTTTCTGTTATAAATACTCAAATCTGAATTCCCATTTCATTCTTTAAATGAATTGGAAATACTCCGTTCCTCTTTTATTTTACGAATAAATCGGGGAATAAGGATGTACAGAGTGACAAATTTTATGATATTTAAAGCTACATATTTGAATTTGAAATAATTTGTAATGGGTTTATATTTGAAGATTTCTTTTAAAAATTCATTCTCATACAAGTTCAATTTTCAAGAATTGTTTCCACAAATTGTTAAAAGTTATAATTATTTTCATTATTCAAGATTTTGAATTGAAATAGTTAAACTTTTAAAGTTCTCATAAAAAATTCAAGGAGATTTCCAAGTTTTCTAGATCGCTAGACACTATGATTGTTAAAACGGAAAGCTATATAAATTGAAAAATTAAATCTCTTATTTAAATTCAATTATTCACTTGCTTTTAAACAAAAAAAAAACTGATATTAATTTCAAAAATAGTACTTTCGGGGTTTCATCGATCCAAAGGAAAAAGCACGAAAAAAGAAAATTTACATACATGAACCGAATAAAAATTTCCTTTGCTTCGACAAATTCCCCGTCTTTTCTTGGACTCAAGGTTTTTATGTATAATTAAAATTTAATTTAAAAGTTGCAAAATGTCAACAATAACTTCAAAAATTAGATTACTGTTTGTAATTACATACCATGCCAGTTAAATTAAAAACCAAATGTAGGAAAAAGAGAGTCGAAAAGGAGCCTATTCTAAAAAATGTAAAAAATCTATCCACTCGCTGATAGAGAACCAGCGGTCACTTTGATGTTTTAAATAAGTAATTACAACCTATGTTTTCGTGTCAGTTAAAACTTTTTGTTTCTGACATGTAGAAAACAAGGAGGAAATTAAAAAGTTTACTCACCATCTACACTGTCATATTTTGAGCAGTGTAGATCAGCAGCAGCTTATTGAGTCAGTTCGTAAGTCCGTAGTAGCAGAGGAAAGAGGGTCCCTTTGAAGTTTTACATCCATTTGAGAATCCATATTTTCAATAAAAACCAGGTCATCTGCTGAATACATCCTCGATAATCCAAATCATCTGAAGAACACATCCTCGATAATCCGGGTCACTTGAAGAAGATTCTATCTAAAAAAAAATAATCAATTTTATTCTGAAATGGGTATATTTTCATCTAGATTAATTAAACAAACTTTTATAATAATTTCAAAGGGAATAAGTTTTTTTCTTTTTCAGCAGTTTAAGTGACTCTAAATTCAAAAATATTAAAGAGATTTGTATGCATTCCGTTTCCCAGGAAGCTGAAAAGCATTTTAAGCTCGGAAATATATAGATTCCAGGAAACAAAAATTAGTTTTCAGATGAAAATGGTTTTATTATTAAAAATTATGGAATATACCATCAAAATAGACAATTCCATTTTTATTATAAAATCTTCTCTTCAAGAATAAGAAGTTATTTTAAATGATTCAATTCTAAGAACATCTACAAAATTCTTAATTAGAAAATGTATAGTTTTTATAATTAAATGGAAATAGAGAAAGTTTTCTAAAACTTTGTTAATAAAATCATACATACCATTAATAAATATTATTAGCTGATATATTTCCTGATTCCCTATTTCCACTATGCTTTTTTTTGGCCTTTCCAACATCCAATTTTGAGACTCTTAAAATTTGTAGGAATACGATTTATTGGATCTGCTTAAAAATTCGGTAGCTTTCGAAAAGTCTTTTCTCTTCCTCAAGCTATTTGAGTCTTCGAATCTGTTTGGAAACATAAAAGTGGTTTTTAGCTTGTAAGTTCAATCAATTAATATATAAATATTAAATATTGATTATAATAATATGTTTATCGATATTAATAACAGAGTATGATAAAATACGATAATAGCAAAATTATTACAATTTTACAATAAAAGATTTTATTTCATAATATCGTACAAACCGTTTTTGTTTCAGTTCTCAATGGATATCCTGCATTTTGCACTTTGACTCTAATTGTTTTTGAAAATAAATGTTACATAATCAAGAAACAAAAAATATTGCAATGCTTTCTTGTCCAATTCTTGTTGGCAGAACGAAAAATGGCACACACTGACGTTACAAGCATAACCTAACGAAGATTCCCCAATTTTTTAATTCAACACATATTTTTTCATCACTTCGTAAACTGGATACTTCGCGAATCTAGTTTTTTAGAATATTAGTAAGCAATTCGACTCAATCAAAGTCCTACAAAACTCGATCACAGAGATGATTTTAACACAATTGACTGCTATTGATAAAAGGCACAAAATCGCGACCGAATTACATTATCTCCATTGTCTGTTCATTGCACAGGGATCAAATCATCTAATTATCACACAGGAGAAAGATTATTTACCCATCGACGCCCTTGCGACTCCGAGAACGTCAATAAATATCGCCAAGCATGACCTCCAAAATTCCCAAACTCTCGCAATGATGGAAATTCTAATGTACTAACGGTTTTCAGAAAATTTTCAAACTGAACAAATTGAACGATCTTAGCCAATGAACAACAAGATTCTACTATAAAAATAAAATTCTGCTTGTTTGCACTCAATTTACTCAGTACACTGGAGTCAAGGATTCAACTTAATAACATACCTTTTTTTAAGGTTTTACAAGAAAATGTACATATCACTATTGAAAATGTATCATTTTTCTGAAATATAATTAGTTTTTAACAGCGGACAATAAACTTTTCAACAAAAAAGTTAACAAAGGACAACGGTCCATCAAGTGATTTGACTCCAGTTTCTGTGTTTGTAAACACAACTTGACTTCTGTAGTCTTAAAAAAAAATATTGCATTGTGGGTGTTAGCATTTTGCGAGTAGAGAGTAAGTAGAGACAAGAGAGATGGAAAATTCCTTTTTTTTTCCATCATTTTAGTTATTATTTATCTTTCCACATGTTCGGTTTGTTATTCTATATAATTGATGTGCATCGAAAGTGAAAAATATCTCGGATTATTTTCGTTTTGTATCTTCCCAACAAAAGTGGCAACATGCTTTCAACCTTGTTGCAACCGTTAAACATCAAAAGAAATGACCGCCATTGTTGACATAACTCCCAGAAAAAACTCGTAAATTATGTTATACCGAATTTCTTGTCTAAATATTCAGGTATTCATAATAATTATTTACAGGGTTGAAATAACCTTCAAAGCGGTTAAAATCGAGTATAAACGCAATTAAAATTACACACTTTATTATTTTTACTTATAGAATAACATCTTTAATAAAATAGTAAATAAGATAGTATATATATGTATATATATATACTACACACACACACAACTTCCCTCTAGATATTTTTCTATTGATATAAAAAAAATCATAACTCAAATTTTCCCGCCAAAAAGTCCTTAAAGTGTCGTTTACACCTCGCTTTGTATATTAGGCGGGAAAATTCGAATTAGAATCAGGTTAGAATTTTATTTTTCTACGTTTACTACTAACTTCACACAATATGTTTAGATTGTGACACAGTGGACTGTGGAATTCATTGGAATCGGAATGTACAAGATAAATACGTTGGTCCTAGCGGTCCTAGTACTGTAGTTACTGTACTAGTACTACTAGTAGTACTAGTATGCAGTCATACGCAGCAGTACGATATGGTAGGGTGCATCAATGACTGTTTTTTACTCGTGCCAAGCTTTCATTCAATAAAAGTCTGCATTCCACGACTGGGACCACGATAAGAAGGCACGGTGCTCATGTGCACATATCGAAACAAACTATATTCATTTTTATTGCATTATTTCTTACTTCTTTGTTATTTAAAATTCAACCTGCAACCATGAATATCGACAGAGGATTTATGAATATACTAATTTTAAGTATCGGCTTTATGCTAGTGTTTTCCGCTTTTCAAACAATGGGAACAATTGAGGTGAGTCAATGCTTCAAGACTTTTGATAATTTTTTTATTTCTCATTCTATTTATTTCCTACTTCTTATTCCCTTTTTCTAAGGTGTTTAATCTTTTGTTTACAATATGGAATCATAGTAATGAGCCTTACTGTCATCAATGAAAGGAGATAGTTCGTTATTTATCAGGATGACATATGTATATATATATTTCTTTTTATATCATTATTATTATATATTTTTATTATTTATATTATTATATATTGTATATTTTTTAGTTATTGCTTTACATTTAAACCAATGAAGTCTGATTAATTTTAAAATTAGATATATGTATGGTATCTAACTGTATACATATATTATTTGCCATATCTATTCCTGATAGCAAGGTTCCATAATCGAAAACTCCATATGGAGTTATATCTGGATGTTTCCTATGTAATTATTCGGGCATTCAGTGGTAATTTTATTAATTCAAAAAAACATACATTTAAATAAGCTAGCGAAAAAATATCTCTTTTGGAATTGTATTAATTGAAATAAATTATTTTTGACAGAACATTAGTAAAGAGATAATTTCGAAAACCTGTATTATTAAATAAACAGTGAAAGCGAAATTATGTAATTTTTACCAATTTTTTACGACTGGTGAAATAACCTGTTATTCTTGATAGCATATTCAGCATTTAAAAATATATTTTGAAAGAATCTTTCTTTCGTTACTTTTTCGAACTGGTACTTATTCTTATAGTTCTCTTTAAAGGTCACTTTTAATTTGTAGCCCCAAGCGAAAATAAATTTTAAACGTGTAAAAAGGTTCGTTTGCTGCATTTTTTAGCCATCCTCAGTTAAAATGTATGAGTTTGTTAAACGAAGATAAAAAACGAAAGATTTGTTTTTATTAATCATCGATATGAGCAGATACGATAAAATATAAAAATAAGCAAGATTTTCCCGCTATTTTAACCTACTTAGATTCTGTCAGTCTTTGATAAGGTATGAAAAACATAAAATTCAAATAACTTTCATCTCCATTTTAATTCATCTTATATTTCTTGACTATTAAGTAAAGTTGATTTATATTGCAATAAATATTACAAACACATTTCTTTAATGAAATATGATCGAAATTAATCTGTCGCATAAATCAAACATGTACATAAATATTAAGAAAACATAGAGCCAATAAGTTGCATAAACATTAATTACGCAAGTGACGTATTTGTTGTCAGCTTCCAAAGTAACGTTTCGCCTTTTTTGATAACCAATAATTGGCTTATTATTCCATGCACTATCAATATGTAGTTTCCCAGCTCAAATAAAAACAAAATAAATTTAGGATATAAAATCACTTGACATTCGAATTCAATAATCCCGAAAAATTTAAAACTTTACTTTTCTTCTGATATGAGTTACGCAGAACATTTTTTGCGATTGCCTGAACATCTCATGCTAGTATTATCGTGCACTTCATGTTATTGCTGACCTTGAGAAAAATTTGAACTCGTGTAAGCTATGTTTATTGATAGTGTACTCAATCTTTCTAAATCCAGGTTGTAATTGCACGATTCTCAATATATCGTATCAATGCAGATAACGAGATTGGTAATTTGAAATCAGGTATCAATAATAAGCTTTATCATATTTTTCACATTCGAAGGTCCAATGCTGAAACAGAATACTTATACAGTGTGAAATAATTCTAAACAAAAAATTGACTTTTCCAGCGCCCGCATCTTTTATAATTAACTTAATCACATCATTTTTAATTTTTTAGAAAATTGTATCGTAAATTCCACGTAAATTTTTACACTTTACTATTTTTATTGCTATACTACATTGATATACGTATAATACACATTTAGTCCTTCCAAGGGATTTCTTATCTTACTTTTCAACTATAATATATTATTTGAAAGATCAACAACAAGGAGTTTCAAAAGATTTCAAGAAATTTCTAACGATTTCGAGTAATTAAAAAATTGCCGAGTATTTTATGGAGCTTATTTAATTAATTTCTAGGTGATTACCAAATGTTAATCTTATCCTTTTGTTTCCAGAAATCGGTCCTGATCAGTGTCGCAAAAGAAGACAAAACATTCAAGGGAGATGGTTATACAAGTTTGGCCATAATTTATGCAGTATTCGCGGCCTTCAACTGGTTAGCACCATCATATATCTCTGTGACTGGACCCCGAGTATCAATACTTTCTGGTGCTTTATGCTACACCTTCTTCATAGCTACATTCCTCTGGCCACAAACAATCCTACTCTACATAGCATCAGCAGTCGTAGGCATTGGTGCTGCTCTAATGTGGACAGGCCATGGCCAATACCTCACAGAAAACAGTGACTCAGATACGATGACTCGAAATTCTGGACTCTTTTGGGCCATCTTCCAACTTTCCCTCTTTGGCGGCAATATTTGCGCTTTTTTTGTTTTCACAGAGCCAGATATTAGCGAACCGAAGAGAAAACTGGTATTCGAAGTGCTCACAGCTCTGGCTGTGATTGGAACAGGTGTCTTGCTCTTTATGAGAAGCTCACCACAAATCCTAGTTTTGGGTGAAGCTGAAGGTGTCTCCAGTGCTGATAAAGAACTTCGTATACCAGATAAACCAAAAGAGAGACCCTTGATGGCTGCCTGGCATGCAATGAGAGATGCGTTCAAACTTTTCATTACTCCTCAGATTTTGCTCTTGTCCATGACATTCATTTACACTGGTGTAGAACTTACATTCTTCTCTTCTGTCTATCCAACGAGCATTGGAAATTCGCAAGAAATGGGAGAGTTTCGAAAGAGATACGTCCCTCTTGCAGGAATTTGTATAGGAATCGGGGAAGTTCTTGGTGGATCAATCTTTGGTATTCTTGGATCCAAGACCAAGGCTTTTTCCGGATGGCCGGTTGTGGTAACTGGATTTGTAATGCACATATTCGTCTTCATTGCCGCATTACTAAATCTATCCAATGATTCTCCCTTTAAGGTACGTAGAAAAATTCGAAATTTTTTACTCGGTCCGAGGGGTTGATCACTTGAATTTTGAGTGTAAATCAGGTTTTAAAAGATTTTAAGAAATTTCATGGAATTTTATGAGATTAAACAATTTTTTTAAATTATTTTTGAGGTAATTGAAAAGTTTTTAAGG
Organism: Synergus coniferae; assembly: GCA_032164275.1. Classification (NCBI taxonomy): domain Eukaryota; kingdom Metazoa; phylum Arthropoda; class Insecta; order Hymenoptera; family Cynipidae; genus Synergus; species Synergus coniferae. Next base: position 11,395,836 of record JAUEJJ010000021.1, on the reverse strand, counting down.
AATTTTAAACATTTTCATTTTATTCGTATTTAAGAGATTTCAAAAGATTTCATCAGTGAGTGTACACCAGATTTCAACCCCTCGACTCGAACTGACACGTTATAAAAATTTTCAAGTGGCTCAACATATTTTACATTTATAGGACACTGCAGAGATTGGCTTTATTTCACCTATCCCAGCTCTGGCTTTAGTTGCGAGCTTTGTTCTTGGATTTGGAGATGCCTGTTTCAATACGCAGATATATTCTCTTCTCGGACTCATGTACTCAACAGAAAGTGCACCAGCCTTTGCACTCTTTAAATTCTGCCAATCAGTAGCAGCTGCTGCCAGTTTTTTCTACAGCAGCCATTTCGGTTTACATATTCAGCTAGCGATTTTATTCGTGACATTATTGCTCGGAACGATAGCCTTTTGCGTAATCGATTTAAGAAACAAAAAAGGCACCGAAAGCATTCAGTCTGTGATAGATACTACTCAATCCGACGAGTTGAGTTATAGTGAATACACATAAATTTTTATTAGGGGCCATCCAAGTATTACTTAAGCAGCTTGTGGGGAGCGGGGTCTAAGTAATTTCTTATTGTTTGGGTTAGGATATGCTTACTTTTGCTAACATGGAGGGGGACGGGTTGATCTCAAAAATGCTTACTTAATACTTGGACAGCCCTTCATATAAAACAATATTTAGAGGACTATTGATACAGGGTAATTATCCAATATAAATACTTTTAAGGGTGTTAAGTGGAATAATTATTTCACTCTATAGCTACACTTATATTCCAAAAAGGAATAACGCTATATGAAGCGAAAAATTATCTAATTATAATATTTGTTAAATAAGTTGAAGAGTTCAAATTTTGAGATTAGGACTTGGATCCAGCACCCTTAACAGTAGATTTATTGAAAAATCATCGTGAATAGATAGACTTCAAGTCAAGTATGATACTCATTGTTATCGTTATTGATTTTCTTGAAATCAAGTGTAAGGGATAATAATTAATGTAGGTAGATTGTAATGTTTTCTTTTCTAAAGTATCACTTAAGGGTATGTGATATAATATGAACAAATTTAGATTACCCATGTTATTGGCACAATTTTTACTTTTTCAAAAAAATCCGAGTAATCAGAATATGCTCATATGATAAATAACACATGCCTTAATCAGATTGCTGTTTGTATAATTATACAATCATACCGAAGATTTAACAAATTCAACATTTTACTTGATTGGTGATTTGATTTTTAATTTCACCATTTATTGGAAAATAAACATTGAAATTTCACTGAACTAATTTATACTCCATATTGTGAAATAGCTCAAAAAAACATTCCTTATCCTTTTTTTTAGAACATGTAAAGTAACTTGTAACGTCCAACAGTTAATAACGTCTAATTCTTGAGAAAATGAGAGTTTCATTCACTTTAAGAAATAGTAAAATTGGAATTCCAATTTTCACTACGAAGAAAAGAATATATAACTGAGAATTTGTGATTCTCAAGGAACGTCATGACTTATTTGTCTTGAGATGCTACCGAGTTATTTGTGGTCCACAATAGAAGAGTGGAAAATAAGATAATTGTTACTAAAAATTAAATCTGCAGTTTTTAATCAGAGCGGCAGTGCAATAAATTTAATTAATTCAAATAAATACGTATATGAAAAGGTAATGATACCTTTATAAAATGTATACATGCGTGAATAAAAATAGATAATAGTTTTTATATAATACATTATAATTACAGTTATCCTCGATTTATCATTATTCTACCTTTCCTTAAAATAATATCGATAACTTTTGGTGTAAATAAGTTTTTCTTTATTTTGAATCAATCACGGAGAATAAATACATGACAAGAAAATATTGGTTGCACATCACATTTAGGACACGTGTATGTACGCACTTACATAGAAATTGCTGACGCAAGATATAATTTGGTAAGAAATTCATGAAATATTGTTTCCTTCAAGCTTTTACTCTATTTAATTAGTTAAAATTATTTTCTGGTAAAATATTATTATGTAACACTCAACATTTAAAAAATGAAACGGAAAGAATAACGAGAAGGATAATTACTGCAAAATTAAGGGTGTTGGGTTCAGGTTTTAACTTCCAAATTTTAGGCTTCAGACTATTTCCCCTACTCCTCTGTTTTTCGCCGTTTTTTTTAAAGAACATCCCTTTTTTCACTATTCAAAACAAAATTCACCTTATTCTCAATTTTTTTTTACTTAAATGGACTGAATCAATCAAACAAATAAATACAAATACTCCTGTCACCTCAGAGTGCCTTATAAGTCCGTGGTCCTTAAGGGCGTTGGACTCATATTCTAACATCAAAATTCGATTTCCTTATATTACTTAAATATTAGATATTACATAGATATGTTTTCGCTCTGTAGCGGTACTGATTTTTAAAGTAGAATTCTAAGAAAAGAGCGAAAAACTTACTTGTTTTATTACTTTTTTTTGTAAAATGAAGAGATGGAATTTTGAAGTTAGAAATTGGATCCAATACCCTTAATCGCCAAGTAAGACAAATCAATTTTAGAGATTGTTGTACAATGTACGATATATATTTTACAATGATATAATTTATAGATATATATATTTATATATCCTCTTCATAGACGTATGTATAATATTTTTAATATATATCCATCTCTTTAGTAAATATATTTTTACATAGAAATACTGTAGAAGTTAAGCGTACAATTCGGACCTCGCTCATTTTGAGTCGAGCATATTTATCTCTCATTGTCTTTGTATTATCTCTCTGTTGTGTATATATTATGCTAATTTATATATTATTCGCAGCAAGGTATTCATAAATCAATTAAGTTTTTCAAACAAACAAAATTGATGACAATTTCTCAGTGCGAATTAAGAATAATGTCATAGCATTGATAATGGGCAGCAAAAAACATCAAATTGCACAAGTAATATATTTTTACATTGCAAAATTATAATTTTTATATTGCAAACGTGGTGTTTTATTAAATAAACTTCGTAAAATAAATAGTATTTTCCTTTCAATCAAATATTTTCCGACTACCAGTTGTGCGTCTGCCGTAACTAAATTACAACGACTTAAATTTAATCTTTTGATTATTTAGAATCATTCATATATTTAATATTTCATAATAGCACTGTTTCGTTCTTGCATTAAGTGTCAAACAGAGATTAGCGTTATTTTTATTTGCCAAGATAATTAATTTAGAGTAATATTCATATTAACATTACTTTTCATAAATCTATATTACAATGACATTATATTCAAGCACTATATAAGTTACAAAGGATCTCTTATTTGTTAATACGAACAACAATATATAGAAGGCAGAATTTGCATCCGGAACAACTGAAAATTTTCCAGATCGGAATCTCCTTCTTTTAGAACAGTTTTGAAATCAACAACGATTTACTGATATGGCAAATGTTGGTCGGAAGTCGTTTTTTTTTTTTTTTTATAACACGCGTAAAGATCAGACTTGAAATGCATGGCGCATAATTTGTTTCACAATTATTAATTAATATTATTTAATGAAACCTGAAAAATATTTTCACGAATATCTTTGCCTGCTGCAGTGTCGCTGTTTCTCTAACTTCTTAAATCCTTTGTAGAGATTTCTTTGGTAGAGATATAAAAAAGAGTACATTTTTTGAATACTAACTTGTACTTTCGGCTCTAAAATATTTTTACTTTCAGATATTGGATGTGCTAGTTTATTGAGAAATTATATTCGGCAGACAAATACAATTTCAAAATATGATCTTATAGTTTATTAAAGTAATCTAAATCTTTGATCATTTTGCGTATAAATTCTCCTGAATAGATTTCTTTTGATTAAAGACACATTCATTTTATTCACGATATATCAATTATCAACATTATAGCTTATTTGAAAGTTAATTATTTTAACAGCTATATATGTGTAACTCGTAGATATCCATTTGAGAAAATTAATTTGACGATTATTAATACATTAAATTAATCCATTTTTTATTTTTCATTTATTACCATTACTTTTAACTTATTGTCTTTAATCTTTCGATGGTAATAAATGCTAATGAATTAATTTGTTCTAGGACAGAGATCCTGGTCAGAGTTTGAGTTTTTGAGTTTTTTAATTTTCTCATTCCGTGGAAATGAGATACAGAAATAATGTAGATGTTTATAATAGTATTCTAATGTGTTATTGCAGAATTCAGGCTTCACAGCACAAAATGTTCTCAAAACAGAAGAAATAGGGCGATTTTTTCACGAAAAAATAGAATAATCAAATTATTAAAATGAAAACAGGGAAAAAAAGGTGATTTTTTTTTAAAGATGAAGAGGAATTCTTTCTTGAAAAAATAGGAAAAACAGGTGAATAGGGGAAAGACTGTGAAGCCTGATAATTAAATTTGTTATGAACAATTTTTGTAATGTATTTCAAAAATAATAAAATTTTGTACCAACACCGAATAAATATACTGATGACAGAATATGTGTTTGGTTTGAAAGTTTTGTTCGTTTTCTTTCAACTTTCGTATTTGAGTTAAACCACATATTTTCAATATTAGGTACTTTAAAAAGTTTTACTATATTTTAGGGTGTCTACTAAATTTTGCCCACGAAATAAATAACTCAAATAAATACCTTTTGTGTTCTATAGCACCTATTTTGCTGTGATACTTTGCTAGCCAGAAGACGACCGAGCCGGAAAAACCGTTTCACACTTCAGAATACACTCAAAAAGTAATAAACGTTTAAGAAAAAAAATAAAGAACACTTTGGTACGAAAAATTAATAAAGAATAATTATTAATTAATTAATTAATCTATATTAATCGCGAACACGTTACGCGTTGACTTTATCGGTTTAAAGATTTTTCCCAACCTCTCCGGTCGAGAGTCAAAAGCAAAAGCAAACTAAGAGAAAAAAGATGTAAATTTCGAAATCTTACTATTGAGGGTTGAGAAAAGGTCAGTCAACAAACACAAAACAAAGAGGCCGCGTGAAACGATGAACTCAGGTGGAAATTTCTAAGAACTATAAATCGTCTCAGAAAAGATAAACATTTAGAAATTATAAACATGACCCTTCTTGGCTTCGTGAAAATATCAACAAGAGCTCTACAAGAGCCATTTCTAAAATGATACTCATTTTAATCAATATGTTTGTTTTGAAAGGATTCTAACATAAGAATATCTAATTTCGACTGAAATTAAACAAGATTCCAGAGTTTTTTTTCTCAATCAATTTGAGTTTTTCTTTTTACTTTAAATTCAAACTCATTGATAAATTTCTACACCTGCCAAGGACAAGTTAAAAAAATATTTAATTAGTTAATTGCAAGTATCAAATAAAGATATTTATAAGATTGATTATTCGGAAAAGTTTTTTCAAACCGGAAATCCACTTCCCGCATAAAAGATAAAAACAAGGACAATTAACGGATTTTCCCCGATTTTTTGTCCAAGTCCCGGACAATTCCAGAATTTCCTTAAATTTCCGCACAGTATAGACACCTTGTATTTAAACCTCTTGCAACACTCTTTTAAAATATTGTTTTCTATTAGGGTTTCTAATGACCAAATATCTTGTACACGACGAGAAAACTTCCACGATCAAATATGATCAATAATTACTGTTATTATTTAAGATAAAATATGGAAAACGCACTTTTGATTTATATTGCTTTGCTTTTATCGTTTCGTAGATGTCCCGAAACGACTTTAAGGTAATAAGTACATATAAATATACGATTATCAATAGCGAATATTAAATCATGTATCCACTTTGATAAAGATTAGACTTTGAGAACAAATTGTAGTACTATTAAGTAAATATGGCCTTGCTTAACTTTTAAAGCCTGTTACCTTATTTCACTATTAGAGCATAGAAATTATTCTATATTTTCCTCAAATTACAGAATAAATTTCAAGTCCGAAAAAGTTCCCATTGTATAGATAATGGCAAAAATATACTCTTTTGTCATTGTTAAATTCATTAAAAAAAGAATTGGCGAAGAGTATTTCTTGAAATTAACTTTGCCGATAATTAAAATAATTGTCAGTATACCTATAATAAAAATTATAAATTTGTTTATAAATTATCAATAAAAACAGTGATAGAAAACAGTTATAAAGCCATCTCGATATTCTATAACGAGACTATAAATATTCTCACAATTAAAGCAACAGGATATAAAACTTTTTAAAATCGGTCAGTAAAAAATATCATAAGCGTAATAAATATTTTTCTCTTACATTGAATTATTCAAATCTCATTGTATGAATTTTCTTGTTTCTCTGGAGATTTGTTGTGTGATTTTGTGGATTTGCACCATGAAATATTTCCACAGTAGGCCATATTCCTCCACTTCATTATTTCTAATCCTCACATCAATAAATAATGAGAAAATCAATTTTAAATGGAACGAACCGGACGATTGACGTCTAGTCAGTTCGATAAAGAATTTACATTCAGATTTATGTAAATTATTATCGATTTAACTATATCTTAACGTAAAGTGTGCCACATGGCTACACCTTTTCTCGGCGAATGGGTCATGTGCTGCCAATGTTCTCGACTCTGATTTCCACTTTCTGGAATTGGACACGATCCTGTTGCTCCAGGTCCAACAATGCAGGATCCTACGATTGCATTGCTGCCGATTAATTCACTGCTCGAATCCAGAACGCACACCTGAAATGTAGGGCTAATTAATATAATTTCTTTTTCAAGATTAAAACTTTTCATAATATTATAATACTCATTTTGATACTTTCTTTGAAAATCCATTTTTATATCACAGATTAACGGTCGATTTCATCCCTGTGTTAAGAATAATATCGTGGGAACCAAGATGAATAAAAAAAAAAGAATTGAATTTTAAAATTTAATTTTAATTTTAACTTTCTACTGAATATATGTTACATATTTTTCAATAAAAAAATAGATTTTCAACCAAGTACTTAATACCCTCGGCATTTTCATCCTTACCTTACTAAGGATTCACTTCCTGTAAATGATATATTTTAAATTGAAACTTAAAATACAAACAAATATAATAAGTTATATACTTCGATAGCTGAAGAAGCCAGTGATCCCGCGGGAACACTGAAAGATAATGCCTCGTTCCAGACAGGACTCATTGTTGATTTTCTAACAGCAGTCTTCTTTTTCTTAACTCTCTTCTCTCCTGAGAGAAGACTAACTTTCACGAAAGGATCAAGCGATTCTTTGCCCTAAACAAGTGAATCATATAAACGCATTTATTGGATAGATAGAAAAAATGTCTTTATATTTTTTCAGAAAAGGAAAGCTACATTCTTTAAAAATATTAATGTAGTATTTAAAAAATATATTATCTACTTATTGAATTCTATTAATTATTATTGAGTTCTGTTACCTGTAGTGGAAAAAGATTTCTAGCCTTGAGTATGACAACAGTTAGCCTTTCTGCACTAGGTAAATAGGAAAGTGAGAGAAGCACTTCCTGTATTTCTTCAGGAGGTTTTCTTTCCCGCGCAATTTCGCCCCAGACCTCCACGGATGATGACGATGAATTTAACTCGAGCTGTTCCATTGCTATTTTCACAGAACCCACGACGTCATTTCTTGAAAAGCGATCATAGTCGAATACCTATTTTTAAAATACAATCTTTACAATATCGATACTCAACATTATAGAAACTCTAAGGTCTTAAATTACGAATTACTATAAGTATAAAAGAAATCAATAGATTTAACCAACCATTTAAAACTTTAAATAAGGTATAAAGCCGATAACTTATTTTGTCAGTCGGGAGACTTTTATTGTTTCAATGAAGGGTATTGAGAAGGATATAAAATAGGGATTATCCAGATTAGGTCATATGATTAAACAACTGAAACTAAACATTTTGGAAGCCATGGAAGAACAACTCCGAAGCAGTCTTGTACACCTATTCTCAGAGAAAACCCATATTTAACAAAATTCTTTACAAAATTCTTTCTCAATATTTAGTAGGCATTTCTTAAACCAAAAAAAGTTTGAGGATATTTCCGAAACTTTTTATAGTGATAATACTCGTATATACTACAGACTTCAAGAGTGATCATCCCCTTGACTCAGCTTCAGATTTGTTCATCTAAAAGTATAAATTCATTAAAATAGTTCGAATTTACCTGCAAGGCTAAAGTTTTGTCCTGAAGTTCTTCATGGCTGACTGGAAATTTGAAATGCTGATCGAAATATGGATTTGGATCGTTACGATGAATTGGCGTTTGTCGTTTACGAGTGTCGACCTCCGGACTGAGTGTGAGTTTGACATAGGGATCATTGAAACCACCTTGATCGCTTCCTGCTAGATCGTGGGCCTCTATGAGGTGTACGTGTAAATCAGATTTATCAAAATCGTACTTCAAGCGCATGTGCAATCGACCTAAGCTTTTACCAGATCTGCTGAAAAAAATTCATGACAATTCGAAGCATTCGCTTTTTAACACACTCATGTTTATAATTAAAAAAAAAAAGAAAAAAAACATTATAATCTCATTTTTACCTCCGAGCATTTAAAAACAAGGGACCGTCTCTGCGAAGGTAAAGATCGGGTTGCAGCGAACCCAGTGGTGAACTTGGAGGTCCCGAAGCTGTATCACTTTAAATCAAATAGATAACAGTTATCTTGTTTGAAGTAATTTTCTTATCAAGATTAAATGCTACATTTGTTACGAGAGTTAACTTTACCTAATGGACGGTCTTGGGGGTGGAATAAGAAGGGGTGATAAGCATCGTCCTCGAGCTGAGCCACATGATGAGGCTACTCCTGTTGCTGTGGATGATAAAGAACTTTGGGACGGAGACGCTGTCCCGCTGTGCATACTTCCACTGTAACTACCAGGACTTCCGCAACGTGCATCCAAGGATGCAGCTCTGGCTGGAGAAGGCGATCTAATAAGACGAAAATGCTTCAAATTATTTTTCTATATGTTTTCATATCGCAATAAAAAGTGAGCTGTAAGTCTGTGACAGAGAAGTTCCTCCTTATGTCAGCTAAACGTATAGTTGCAAACGAGGGAGAGAATATGCCTATGGAACTGTTAAAATAAAATTTATAATCATAAGGAGTTCGTTGATCGAAATTATCGATAATTAGAGGAACTTATTCTTATAAGATGAGCTCCCTCCCTTAAAAAAGTGGTGTAACGAAATGTTTCCAAAATCTTGCATACATTTTTGTCGCAAACTTGATTGGGTTTTGAATGACAAATAAGAAGGAAAACAAAAAAATCGCGCATGTTTGTTTGCTTGTCCCTTAAAAGTTTACCAAAGAGCTTCGAAATCCTTTAAAATTATTTAAAATCCTTTACAATTCCTGGAAATCTTTTAAAATCCCGTAAAATTCCACAAAAATTTTGAAAATCATAAATCTCTTGAAATCCATGTTAAAATTCGTGAAAAACTCTAAAAAATTGCTAGAAACCTCTTGAAATTTCTTAACATTTAAAATCCGTAAAAATTATTAGATATCTCATAAAATTCCATAAAATCCTTTAAAAATCTAAAAAATCTTTTGAAAAGCCTGAAAAACCCCTTGAAGTCTCTTAAAGTTATTATAAATTTTATAAAATGTCATAAAATCCTTAAAATTTTCACAAAATTATAATTTTAAATTAAAAAAGCTTTAGAATCCTTCAAATTTTAGAAAATATTTTAAGGCATAAAATTCTTTTGAAATCCGTTAAAATTCGTGAAAATCCCTTTAAATTCCTAGAAACGACTTGAAATTCTTCTTTAAAAAAAGTGATGTAACGAAATTTCCTAAAAACCTCGTATATATTACATTATTGTTTCAAACCTAATTGGCTTTTAAATGATTTGAAGTAGTAAAAAGGACAAGATAATAATCGCGCGCGTGTTGGTTCGATTAGTGAGATTAAACGAGAAGCCCTAAAAAATTCTGGGAATAATATACTACGTATAAACTAATCGAGGGGCTATTCACTGATGTAAATTCAAGACTGAAATTCACAGGATCAAGAGTGAACTTATTGAATTCAATAGGAAGGATCAGATAAACTCACCGTGTTGTCGTGAGCTTAGAAATTGAATTTAGTGAATTCAGCGTACCAAAAGTGAACTCAGCAGGGACATCGTTTGACATTAGATGAAGATTATTTAATATCTTACTCGTTGATTTCCCAGTGAGTAGCCCCTCGGTCCCAGCGGACAATTAACTGTAAATGAGAATCAATACAATAGGGAGACCTTGAGTTTCTGTTTGGCGGATAAGAGGAAGCAGCATGTAGAGGATCATGGTGATAATGACGTCCGTCAGGTCCGTAGGCCCGGATTTGAGGTGACGAACCACGTTGTTGAGGAGAACCTCCGACGGCAGTATCTGGAAAATCTTGAGATGTGATGGATGGATTTCGCGACAGTACTCGTCCCCCATCTCCACTCGGATAGCTACGACTTTGATGTGGTAATCCGGGGCCTTAATCGAGAAATATGAGTTTTAAAAGAATATTAGTATCCAATATGTATTCCTATTCCTATTATTTAAAAAAATTTAATGGTAATTTAAAGGATTTAACAATATCTCTTTTCATGTGAATTAAAGCTAGAGATATTAACTAGATTAAAGTCAGGACAAAAGTAATTGCAGCATGATAATTTCATACTGATTACACCTATATTCTCTGCTTTTCTAAGACACATGGCTTGCATGTCTACGTCGTATACAATTAGGATTTCGTTTAGAGTTGATATGTCAATTAATAGGATTCGGTATATACATGAACGAGATAAGAGGATCTTCTATAAGTGGTATTAATTAGTATAATTTCCGCTTAAGGAAGTGAGATTACCTGAATCGATCACAACGGAAGAAGGTTGCACAGCATGTTGTTCTTTAGCAACATTGAACTCCTGCAATAGAAAGTAAATTTTTATCGACTTCAAAACTGATGGTGAAAAATCTGCAAGTTTTACAAGTTTCGTTCATTTTATCATACTTTAGGACCGAACATTGCTAAGTTGTTATAAAAAGCTATTCTGTAAGATTAATATTTTTTTTTTTTTCATTCAGAGTACAATAGTACATATTCCTGGTGTAAGTTTCGGATAGAAAAATGTCTATCCTACTGAATCCGTATCATTCCGAAGTTTATATTCGAGCGAATTAGATTAATTCTGAGAGAATCACATCGGAATCACATCGGAATGAATCCAAACTAATTCGAATTCAAATAAAAAAATTCTTATCCGAATAAATTCCAATACATGTGTCTCACACATATTGATGATTTCTTGGCTAAAGCAAGTTTATGTGAACATCCCTGGTTAATGCAACAAGTGTGTCTATATAGATACAACGCTGTAAAAACGTGTACTCACTGTCCCTAGAGGATTTGATAAATGTGATGCCAGACACGGTTTTGCAAGTACCAGCAGATGAACAAAGTCAATTTTATTTAAATATTCCACTTTGCTCAATAAAATGGTAATACAACCAATTCACTGTGTTCCTTCCAGACTAAAGTTAGCTCTTAAAACAACAGTTAAATTCTACATAATAATAATTTAGGGTACATATAGCATGAATTATTATTTCATTGAATTCAATAGTTTTTTCAAAGGCTAACTTCACTCCCAAAGGAAGGTATTAAATATGTTTACTGTACAACAAAGATGTTTTGCTGCAAAATCTATATTCGAATTTGAACAGTTGAAAATTGGAAATATTTAAATAAGAAAAAACAAAGTGTTGTTTTAACACTGGATCTAGTGTTAAATTTAGCTGCAACAAACTTGCAACAAATTGCACTTTATTTTTTCCGTGTAATTTTGAATGATTTAAACATGAAATATTCACAGATAGGATTATATACATAAGTCGGGAAAAATCGCGTAGTAGCGGCCCACAGGGATTTTTCCGAATATTTCCATGGCCTAATTAATCCGTCGAGGCTGTGTTTATTTACCTCGGAGCTCGTTGTCGAGGTAGTACTGTCGGCACTGTCGGTGTTGGCTACTGATGAGAGAGTTGATCGCGAGCCTCTTTGGGCCCAACGACCCTTGATGATCGCCACGCCCGTGACAACCCCTATTTTACTGACTGCACTACTTCCTTTTTTCTCGCCACCTCCGCCGCCTCCACCATAACCACCGCCACCGCATGCTAGCTCCAGCACATCCCCTAACACCTCTGACAATTTGTCTGGCACTTTGATGAGTGCGTCCAAAACCACCCTTATTTACGATTAGCACACTGTCTATTTCAATCTTCTTGTTTTCCGATTCGAGCGAAATTAAAACAGCAACTAGGCTTCAGCTTACTCAACTTGAATTTCTTAAAATTTGCCTAATTTAATTAAATTCGATTATATGTACGCAATCCTTGAGAAATTCCTGTTTATAATTTATAAATTTATAATTTCACAGTCTCGAATGTTTTTATTCGTATTATAATCTTCAATTCTCTTTTTACGAAAAAGTTTTTATTGTCTCTCGGCACGCTTATTGCCTAACTTGAGAAATATCGAGCACTTTTCAAGATCTAATCAGGCCACCTTCCAAAATCGATAACCGTCCTAATCGTTTCACTCTCGTGTTCTACTTTGCAGCTTGGACCGATTTATTATATTTTTGTAATCTTCGGATCCTTCCTGCTCGTTGATCAGATATTTGTATTTATATTTTGATATGACTCTTATTTTAAAGCAATACAAATGTATATAGAAGCTCAGTGATTGTCATCGATTAACAGATTATCAATAACAACGTTAGAAACTCAAATTTCACTGGGTCAAGTTTATATCCAGCTGGGAAATAAAGATTCGCGTTCACTATCTCAAAAGGACCAACAGTCTCCGCTCTTTTCATACGCAGAAAAAAACCGTCAACTTAATTTTGGGTCAGATTTTAAGGATCGAAATAGAGTTTGGAAATTTAGCAATCGACATCCGGAACATATGCAGACACCATTGTGAAAATGTCAACGAACGCACGAATATATAAATCCTAAAAAATTGAGTTTCAACTTTCTCTGTGTATGAATAAATTAGGCAATTCTGGTACTCGCCGGTTTTCTCTTAGGGAACAACTAGGACACAACTATGCATCCCGGTCACTACACGATATACTCAGATTACGTTGTGCCAAGAGTTGTGGCAGCAGAAAACAGTGAGTCGTAAAGAGGAGCTAGTAAGGATGGACGTTTTCGAAGCGGGGGTGGTTAGCAACGTCGGCTTGATAAAGAGAGGAAATAAGTCAGCGTGAGAGGAAGAAGGAGAGAGAGAGAAGTATGCGTGCGCCGCAACAGGTTATTCCATCCCCCTTCATCCCTTCATCCAATGGCTTTCAAAGCTTTCCCTATGGATGTCGAGGTAGAAGCAGGGCTGGTTTGGGATGCAAAGTCGTCCCGGGAAAAAATTTTAAAAGCTGTTCAAAGACAAGAGAAGTTTGGAACAGAGAGGATTGACTCCTTTCACCCTTCTGTGGAAGAAAGGAGTCAAAGCCCAAAATTAGGATCCCCCCAAAATTAGTATACACCCCCTTCTGAAATTTCTTCAAATATATTTAATAGATCTTTGAAACTTTGACATCTTGAAATCTTAAATCTGGTGTACACTAAAAATTCTATGGTATTCTATTCTTTTACCCTCACTTAATCATTACGTCCAAAATTTTTCGGATCTCTCGATGGCTCAATCCGCACCTGTAGTCTTCGTCCCCTGTTTGACTTCACGCGACCTTCTGTTCGTTCGAATCCGAACATTTAAAAAAAAATATAGAACGAAAAGGATCCTCGAGGGAACTACTACTGCAAAGGATGAAAAAATCCATAAAAAATCGAGGCTTTTCTTTTTGCGGAGGTACTTTTACAGGTAGTACACCAATTGTTATGCTGAATGTCAAGAGCGACCAGCTGGAGCATTGATTTTCCGGAAATTAAGCTGTTTTCTCACCCTCTGTTTCACGAGGGAGAAAAATGGAGAAGAAAAGAGGACCTGCTTAGCTAAATAAAACTGATTGTAGCCACGCAGTCTTCGCACGTGTACCATTCAGTAGAATTGTACGCACGTTTCGAAACTGTGCGTGACATTCCACATTTTCCGAGGATTTTATATTTATTCAAGCCAAGTAGAGATTTGTTGCAATGTACTTTAAATTCTATTTAAAGCTCATAAAGTCTTTTGAAAACTTTTAAAATGTATTCAAATTTTAGTAAATCTTATTAAAGCTGCTTGAGATATTTAGAAGACTTTGAAATCTTCGGAAATACCTTGAGATATTTAGAAATCTTTTAAAATATTTTTCAAAATTTATTTCCAAAAATTCATTTCCAAAATTTGATTTTACGAACTACGTTAATTGTACTGGTAAGTTTTTACTTGGCGGTGGCTTTTGCATCAAAAATATTAATTATGTTTATAATATCAAATTTCATAAGCTATTTTTTTGGGAACACTCCGTGCGCGCTGTACATATTTGAAAGCACGATGGCTATCGCTCACTCTGGAGTCTAGAGCGCTGTATCGATCCCCTTTCCGGATTCTATATTCCCGGTCACAATACGCGCCTAGGTGACTATTACACATGATATCTACAATCTGCAAATTTGGAAATGTGTTTCAAGAGACAAAACACAATTATTAGTTTTTTTAATACGCATTCTGTCATTATTCAGAAGTTTTCTTTGATTTAAAGAATTCGTTTCTTGAAGTCCAAATAGGGACTAATTTCTTTAAAAATTGTATACATATGTACTCAAATATAATATTTTATCAAAAAGAACGTTGATAACTTCGGCTAAAAGGTAAAAAGATAAAAAGACATTTTTGTGATCAGAAAACTAAAAAAATAACTTTCAAAACTCTTCAATTTTGAAGATAAAGATATAGGACTTGGAAATCAAAGCAAGTGAAGAAAGTATCCAGAATACTTGAACTTTTTCAAAAATCTTGATTTCCAAAATTAAAAACAGGAAACTGGCTTACTGGATAAAGGAAGGAATGAGAACAATTTCGAGGGAAGGGAAATGCAGAAAGTTACTGGCCTGTCGCGAAAAGTTTTCTAGAAACTTTTCATATCGACAGAGCTCTGCGCACATGATCTCTTATCAGTCATCGGCATTTTATCGAAACAAGTTTTCCGTAATTGTACAAACTAAGGACATGTGGTAATTATCATAAGAGCAAATTTATTTTCTGCAACTTTCTGCTCGCAATAATAAATATTTTTTGCTAAAACTAGGCCATTTACCTCCGTTTGAAAGAAACCTAGATTTAGCAAAAAATATTTATTATTGCGAGCGTAAAGTTGCGGAAAATAAATTTGCTCTTATGGTAATTCCCACATACCCTTCAAACCAATTTTTTTAATCGTAATTTTAAATTTAGAATATTTCCTTTCAGAGAGATTTTTTGTATAGAAATAGTTTGAAAATATAGTAAGTTCTGAAGTCCCCTGAAGCAACACCAATTTCTACATAACTTAAAATTCGATTTCCTCAATTTACATAAGAAATATTACAGCTAGATATTTCTTCGCTCAATGAACAAACTTCTATTTAAAAAAAGAAGTGCTATAGAGCGAAAAAATGTCTAATTTTGAGGATAGAACTTGGACTCCCTAGGGAGTGAAAAGTAAAGCTTTAGTTTCGCGTCTGCACAAAATACTAAGAACGCTTTTCTAAAAACATGCTATACGTCTGGCCATACTCTCTAAATCTGAATTAGTAAGAAGATACTAATGAAATAGTGCCGATTCTTTTACTAATTCACTTTAGTAAGCATTTTTACTATCAATTAGTTAAAAACTACTAATTCACAGTAAAAAACTACGAATTGATTTATTAAGGGTAAATTAGGTGAATTAGTAAACGAATCGGCACTATTTCATTTAATATAACTTCTTACTAATTCAAATTTAGAGAGTATGTTCCTAAAAGTTCAATGTTCCAAAAACGTTTTTAGAACGTCTTTGAAGCATCGGAGGTTTTTAGAACATAATTTGGTTTGACACATGACATTTTTAAGGCGTTCTAAAAATATTTCGCATAAAATGTCCGAAATAGATTCATATTATGTAGGGATACTTTAGAAGTTATTATATGATTAATACAAGGTGACAGATGATGTATGTCAAGTTTGGTTTGCATATTATGATTATTACGAACCCCAGATTGAACAGCGTAATAGTTCTGTTGTGGTTTTCGCCAACAGTCTAGCATTTGAGAGGATTGAGGGTTTACGCATTGATGTTGATGATAGTTTCTGGTTGCAATTGTGGTTGGAGGATCCGGCCATCGGTCCAGGTTGCTCCAGTACTTGCTCTTCCGTTTAACAGCATAGTATCTGCAACGGTTCATAAGGTTACGAATAAATCTCTCTATCTAGCGTGGGTGTTTTAGTGGCAGCTCCAGAGTATATAAAGTATACCTTTTACAAATTGTATATTTAATTTGAATATAACTGTAATAAAATGTAGGAAATATATTTTATGCAGAAATATTGTCTTACTAAAATAATAAAATGACCTTGAAAATTTCTTTTAAACCTTCGCAAGCTTTGTGCAATGTGTGTTCTGTTTGCAAAACGTGCGACGTGTACTGTATACTGAGTTCTTAATCCTAAATCCTGCCGTATTCTGCATACATATATGTATATGCACATAATATCGACAACAGCTTATCACATTTTCAGTTTCGCGTACATTAAATCCCGTTTCACGTATAGATAATGTTGTATAGGTAAAATGTCAGTAAGTAAATTTACCTGTAAATTACAATTGTCATAGCGACCACGAGAGCCAGTCCAGTTCCCGCAGCTGCTCCTAAAACTGCCGATGATACCATTTTCCCTCTTGATTTACCCTTCCTTCAGTCTTATTTTCTATTTCCAGGCAATATAGTTTCTGCAACGAATACAATTAAATGAATACAAGTAAATGAATGCAATTAAATGAATATA
>JAUEJJ010000021.1:11345906-11371365 GCA_032164275.1 Synergus coniferae | reverse complement strand
ATCAATTTTTAAATAACTAAATAAATCTTTTTCAGTAAAAAAACACCCTTCTATTATATTTTTTTCTCCTAACGAAAAAAAAATAATAGAAGTATTGACTTCAATATCAGAGAATTATAAGAATAAATGATAATTTACTTCTAAATTATTTTTCATTCTCGATTTTCTGATATTTAAGTCAATACTTTATTATTTGTATAAAACGATTATATACTTATAATGAATTTTAATTTCCCGGATGTAGATGCTATATCAAAATTAGTTCCTAAAATTGTGGGTATTAATGAAGATGGGGCGCAAAACACACTTGTTGCAAATTTTACCCATACGTTTCCACCCACTGCTCAGAAGTCAGAACTCAGTCTAGTCGAATGCGACTGACCGACTACTTCGGGCACCTCTCGTTCGATGAAACTCACAAGGATTTTCGCTATGCTTAGGCGCACATATCATAGCCAAAATCGTGAGGAATCGTAAGGTTTAGGTGCATCTATGCTTGCCATTTCTAAAAGTTCTTCTCCTCGATGGGAATTGTCAATGTTCAGGCGCACTTGTCATTGCCAATCAGGAAGTCGTAGGAATAGCAATGTTTTGGCACCACTTATCATTGACATTCCGCGCAATGTTCGATACTACCGGCCGTGTAATACTTTCAGAGTACTTTTACTTTTATTTCAGACTTCTGGACATTCCGTTTTCCATTAAATAAATACTGTAACATTTCCGACATATCGATACCAGTTTATATATATATATATATATGTATATATATATACTCACACATAATCGCTACCGCGTACTCATTACTAGCTTCTTAACTTAGCAATGTAAAAGTGATTGAAAAATATATGTCTGTTATATTTTTGTTACTAAAAAGATCTGTTTCATTCGTCTATAAAACACCTAAACCCTGGGCAACTGAAGCGTCCGGTAAGACAAATGAACTTGGGGTAAAATAGATCGCCACTGTCTTCAGACAACTAGTCAAAAATATATTCTTCAAGAGTGGGTGGGTATGGATGTATTAGTGATGTTGGTACTTTTGTATCATAAGAAATCCTTTCGGGATTAGAGAATGAAACATTAAATCTTCCAAAAGGAAAGTCAAATCTTCCCGGTAGCAATTAACAATTATCATGTTTTTTTCATTGCAGATTCAGGTTTCCCCATCACCTCTCGGATGATGCAACCTTTTTCTGGAAGAAATATGGACGAAATGTCAGCAATTTTTAATTATAATGACTTATAGTTGGGAGTTACGGCATTTTCTGGTATGAACAGTGAATGTTTCACGACGGCCGTAATTGTGCATAATCATAAGATTCCCAGCGTGAAATTTAAGTTTGCTGCCATCTCCCGCACAGATATGTTGTCTGCTGTGACAGTGCATTGGCGTAGCCACAAAAATTTCAGAGTTCGTTTATACAATGCCCTTAAAATAATTTTTTTATTTCAAATACTGTGCCGAGCAAATACTCGTAACATGACCGTGACGTCACAAGGCGAGAGACCCCCGACGCCTGCGCTCGCGCTCTCCCATTGACCCACAGTGGGACGGAATCCCAAAAAGCTGGCCAAAAGTCCAAAAATCAGTATTCGATTCTTGAAATTTCAGGTAGTGGGTCCCTTAGACAAATGTCCCGAAGGTTTAGTTTTGCCCATTAGGGATCCCCAACACATCTACCTGCTTAGATATAGTAGTTCAAAAGTAGCCCTCGTGCAAGCAAGTTGTATCGGTTACAGACCAGAAAACTGAGCATCGTGTTCAAAGTGACGCCAAAACTTATGAAATTGACGGATTTAAAATTTTAAAAATGGAGCCTTCTGTTGAAAGTAAGTACAATACGAATACATACTGTTATATTAGTCTTAAACTTTTTCCATCATGCGTTGAAGATCAAAAAATTCCTGAATATAATACAAAAAATGAGAAACCCCTTTGAAGAATTATAAACATATAGAGAAAACCTTCAAGATCGTGTTATATCGTGCGACCGGACCTGTTGTAGGTTCTCGATTAAGATATCCCTTGATAGAAAATCAAAAATCCAGCTGCCCAAACTGCCCCCCACCCATGTAGCACGTGTTTTTTATAAAAAAAACATATTTTATTAGAAAAAGTAAAGATTATACGTTATAAACGCAAAATATCAAGAGATTTTTCTAAAATGAGTAGTATTTGAAAAATGTATACAGTAGTGTATTCATATCATGGGCCCAGAGCCGTAGATGGCCCTAATCAGACCCATATAATTTTTTCCTGTAATGAATAAATATTTTTCATTGTGAATTTCAAATCTATGCCCCAAAATAGCATTTAAAGTTATGATAATGAAAGAATTAAATACGATTTTTGACCTTTTATAATAAATGTGTTAAAAAATAGCCAAGTATAGAATGTTTTCATTTTCAGGCGCACATTCGAAATCCTTAAGAAAAAATTAATGTTTTTAGAGAAAAAAATTATTTGGGCCGGTTTATGTATACACAGGTCCCATTATACCCATAGTGTGAACACAATACTGTATAGAAAACTTCTTATCATATATCGTTAAAGAAAAATCAATAAAATATCAAACATTACATAATAGAATAATAACGAATAATTAAAAAAGAAATAAAATAAATAAATCAAAATTAAATTTGTTTGTACAAGTTTTATTTTAAAAATTGAAACTAATAGCTCCTTTTGAATTTACAGCAATTGCAAGCGATGATGGCCCTAAAACAATCGGTTTATCGAGAAAAGAAATTTTTCTCCTAATAAAAGACGATTTAAATGAAAGTTTTGGTATAGTAAAAGAAAAAATTGAGAATCATTTGTCCACAAAGTTTCAAAAGGATTTCAGATTATCAGAGAATATAAAGCATACTTTAAGCACATTGTTGTATGATTTAAAAGAAAAATAGTAGCAGACGATTCAACAGATTCAACAGACGATTCAACAAATTCACACGATTCATCAGATGACGAGGCATAAACATGTAAATTTATGTCGATTTTATAGAAATAAACACATAATTTTCTGGTAAAAAAGTTGCTTAATTTCACTCCTTTTCATTAATAAATACTATAATATTGCAAAATGTCTTTAAATAATGATATTATTATATTTTTCTACATTTTTGTGTTCGGATTCGTAACGACCGACTTTGAAAATCCCCTTATGGTATACCAATTTGGAAAGAATAAAAAAATTGATTAAGCAAACTCGACCGCCATATTGGATCCGCCGTTTTGTTTTTGGAAATTTTGACTTCAGATTCGTATTCAGCGATCCCAAAAACCCCCGAATAACAAGATTTGGCCCATTTTATGAACATTTTCTTCTTTTGGCCAGCTTTTCGGGATTCCGTCCCACTGTGGCGGCTGACCGGCTGCGAGTACGTAAAAGCACTCGCAGTCACGCTTTTCAGACAGTTCGCTGAGAGCTGCAAACCGACTTAAGTTGAGATACAGAGCTCAGCGATACTCACTGCTCTCCCTGGTAAATGGAGTAACTATATACCAGGGCGACCGAGAAACCTATCCTCCCAATTGATACCTGGGGAACTGAGCCGAGACGTCGACGTGAATCGCGATTGAATGGCGCAACTACCGCCGTGATCACTAGGTAGAGGACGACGTCGTCCAGGATAACTTGGCCGAAGTCATCCTCTGGGAGTCATTCTGTCTCATGGCACCTTCTACGAGGGCAAAAGCGAGATCCACCCGATCCACGACCAAATGACGCAACTATGGCCGTGTATCGAGCGAAAGGATTTGTTGGTTCCACAGCTAACCGATCTAGGATCGACCTGGACTCCTCGTAGCCGCGAAAGATCATCCTCGGGGATTCAGAGAGACTCACCCGATCCACGAAATGGCGCAACTATGGCCATGAATCGGGCGAAAGGATTTGTTAGCTTCACGACCAACCAATCCAGGATCGACGTAGACTCCCCGTGGCCGCTCCGAGAGACCGCTTCAAGGAGCCGCTCAACGCCCGGTCAAATGCCGCAACAGTGGCCGTGCGTTGAGTTAACGGTTACGTTGACTCATAATCGAGCTAACCCGGGCTCAGGAGACGACGTCCGTCTCGCCTCGTCGAAGATCTCCGCGCCGACCTCAATAGCTTTTCTCTCGTCACGCTTTGTCCACAGGGACGCCGCTAGACTCCGATATCCGCACCGAAGGTACACTCTCTCGCTCACTTACTTTCTCTCAGTCAAGCTTCGAATCACGCATTCTATTTCACTTACACTAGAGTCACACACTTCACACACACACACATTTAATTGTTACCGAGACTACACTACAGCTATACTTATACTTATTATAGGTTACATTTTAGCAATAGTTTAGATTTGTATTCTTATAGGAAAATATAACTCTGTCATTTTATTTTAAAATTCCGAGTTCTTAATTTATTCCTAAATCTCTACCCTGGCTGACTGAAGCGTCCGCAAGAATAAATTACCATAAATGAGGGGTGGAAAACCACTTCGTTACAATACAACCAGTTTACACTTCTATTAAAAATATCATTAAATTCAATAATATTTCTATTTTATAAATGTATTTAAAAAATGAGGCTAAAATTTACAATTTTCTGGAAAGAAAATATTCGCAAAAATAGTTGGCATGTATATTTATAATTCGACATCTAAAATATTCCGTATTTATTTCCATTGCATACTTTTTAGTAGATCTGGAACGAATTTTCAAAAAGTTTTGCGAGGTCCTCTTCGCTTTGTTCCCGTGGTGCCATTTTTGTAATTCGGTGCTAGAAAAAAAGTGAATACAATTAACTAAACAGAGTTTTACAAACGAAAAAAAAATTAAGAAAATCACTGCCTGAAGGTATCTTCCGACTAACTCTCTAAATAGTACAATTATAATTTTAATTTACAAATCATAATCACCTGTGGTAAAGTGCCTTGAACAAGAGTCGGAATGTCTTCTCTTTTAAAACCGAGCTCAGTTAAACCATTCTCCACCTTCATCACCCGCATATATTTTCTTACAGTGTCAGCCAAAATTTTTCCAGCATCTTCTTTTTTTGCTTTACTAATATCTGCTCCCAGAAGTTCCGCAGCTTCCAAATGCTTTTCGGGACAAGCACTTCCAGTGAAAGAGAAAACAGCTGGTGCAGAAATAACGACAGAAAGCCCATGTGGTATCATAGGATGGTCATCACCATATCCCTGAGAAAATTAGTTACTTTATACTCTCTGGGAATTAAAAAGTGACTGAAAACATGGAATTGCGTGCGAAATTTTATTTATTATATGGGACATTTTTTCTCAAGTGTATCCATCCTGAAATTTGAGTTTGTGTGCTCGAATTCAAACTTGGGCAAAGTATACTTTTATCAGATAATACTTTACCGGAAATAAATTTTTTCGATTGGATAAAAATTGACCGAGGTAGGGGAGATGGAATTTTTCGAGTTTGTGCTGGTAGACCCTATTTCAAATGTGCTAAACTTTTTTTGTATGGAATAAAAAAAATTTTGTCCTGTATATTTTTCATAAACTTTTTTCTAATCTATCGAATGGTTATAACTATTTTTTCAAAAATGTAAAATTAGACCTCTTTTCTTGAAAATAAAAAATATTTTTGACGTTTTTTTTTTAAACGATGCTTTTTTTTGTTTTCAAAATAAGGCTCAAGGCTTTATCTTTCGAAGCCTTGAAACTCAAGATGGCGTTTTTTTTGTTCTTGAGAAATTAAATAAAGTGTAATGTAAAATCCACCGACGCGACGGCGCTCAAGATCGCTGGCACGCTAGCTGCGCGAGACTTCTTCAAACTAATTTATCATATCAATTATGAATATTTAATGTTTATAGAACTGCATTCTGCATTTTAAAGTATTGAGACTGTCATAAAAGTATTTTAATGCCTGCTTTATGATCATTTTAGGGATATTATATTAAGGAAGTAAATTTTAATTTAATCTATTGTATACAATAGATATACTCTCTAAACATAAATCAGTCAATGTTCACTTTTTCTTAGCGACTTTTTTCTCAAGATTTTAATCAGAGTGAAAATCCATTGAGAATCAGTGAAAAGTTATTGAAATTTTCAGTAACCGTCAATAAACTGCTGAAAGTTTCAGTGACATTTCACTCATTTCCAGTAGACTTTTTAGTGATTAAAATCGTGAGAAAAGAACCAATGACAATTAGTGGAATTTGACTGGGAATCAGTGAAATTTCACGGATTTTTCACTGATTTAAGTTTAAAGAGTAGGGAAGAGTCGGCTATGTTGACGTTACGGGGCATGGTGGTTATTGTGAATAACGCTCGTGTTTGTTGAATTTTATATTAGTTTTCTACATGAAATGACATTTTTAGTCTGTAATTCTATTTCTGTTTTAAAATACGTATCAGAAGAGTAATTTGGAAAAAACTCTTTTGGCGGAAACACTTGAAAAAATCAAAGATTATATAAAGTCGAAAAGCAAAAATTATATATTTACAGCGTATTTTAAGGAATTTGAAGTAGAAAAAAGTTATCCTTTAATAGATGAAGTACTCTTAAATTTCTGGTATTATAAATTAATATATTAAAATTAATTAAATCTATGAAGATCGCATGCGGGGTACGATAAATATCTGTCGGTAAGCAAGATATTTGTTAAAGATGAATGTAGATTCCTGCATGCTGAAGAGAATTTTCATGGAGCAAAAGATTACAACTGGGTTTCGTCACATACTTTACTTTTATTGATAAGAAAACATGCAATTAGTGTTGAATATGTCTTAAATAATTTTTATTCGTTACATTACACTCTCAAAAATGATTATATTTCATACTTCTTATTCTACAATGTTCATATGGTTGAAATAAACTGGCAGTAATATGACATCCGCCGTACCCCACTGTATGGGGTATGATGGTGGAAATGTAACACCCATTAATTAATTGGATTTCAAATAATTATAAAGTTAAAAAACAGTTTTGAGTATAATGAGATGTTTGTTGATAATGTGAGCTACACATTAAAAAATACAGTCATCAAAATCACATTTCATTCATAATTTATAGGACATTTCATTCAAAGCCCGCCACCACACCCCACTCTCCCTTACATCCTTAATATTATACTCCTATAATGATTGTAATGCAGGCGTTAAAATACTTTGATGACAGTCTGAACCCTGTAAAATTCAGAGAGCAGTTCTATAAACATTAAATATTCATCATTGATATGATAAATTAGTTTGAAGAAGTCTCGCGGAGCTAGCGTGCTAGCAATCTCAAGCGCTGTCGGTGCACTGCATTATACTTTATTTAATTTCTTGAGAACAAAAAAAAGGACATCATAAATTTCATCGCTTCGAAAGATAAAGCCTTGAGTTTTATTTTGAGACCAAAGAAAAGGCACCGTTTTCCAAAAAAAAAGTGAAAAATATTTTTGACTCAAAAACAGAGGTCTAATTTTAAATTTTTGAAAAAATGGTTATAACCATTCTATAGAATAGGAAAAAGTCTATGAAAAATATAGAGTACAACATTTTTTTTATTCCATACGAAAGGAGTTTAGTACATTTGAAATAGGGTCTATCAGTACAAACTCGAAAAATTCCACTTCCCTACCTCGGTCAATTTTTATCCAATCAAAAAAAATTTTTCCCGGTAAAGTACTATCTGATAGGACTACACTTTGCCCAAGTTTGAGTTCGATCAGACAAAGTCAAATTTCAGGGTGCGGTACATTTGAGAAAAAATGTCCCATATATGTGTTAAAATTTACAAACATCGATTACATATAAGTATATCCATAATATATCAACGAATATACCACGTTCTTAATTAACAATTGTTTATTAGGTTTTTAAATTTATTTTTTCAGCCAAGTGCAGAAGAAGTCTTGGCCGCCAAGTGCTGTCCTTAGTTATCAGTTCGGCAATGGGCCATTAACATATGTTGATTTCGCACCAATACTGGCAGCCAGTAACGGACAAGTGAAGGCAGCCAAGTGCTGGCCAAGTTTTGGTCGACATGTGCAACCCTTAAATATAATTTCGGTATTGGTGCATCACTGGCAGCCAAGTCTCGGCAACATCTTTGCCAGTATTGGGCCAACGTTTGGTGGTTCGTGCTTTCACAGTTGGGGTTACATGTAAATAATTTTATTTCCGAGGAGGCAAAAAGTCATGTCCTATATAAATAATGTTACTCCCTAGCTAGTAAAATGTATTTTTTGGTCCTAGGACTTAATACTAAGCGGGTGGAAAGTTATACTTTTTACTTGCTAAAAATTTAACTCCTTATGGACTATAAATAAAAAGCAGGGCCAAGTTCTACTTTTTACACCCTGTTCTTCCTAGGGACTAAAAATTACCTTAGGTTCCGGTCAATAGAATCTAAAAGCAGCACAAACTGTGCATTTTCTATAAAAAATATCATACTTCACACGGGGGAAAGGAAGTTTTATGATTCCTTTATGTTGTCATTAATCGTCAAAAAAGTGCCTCTTTTCTACCTGGGTGCATAATGTACTATTATATACACTGATAAAATTAAAATACATGTTATACACACCTTTGGTAGAAAATTACGAACGTTTCCACTTATGGCATAAGAAAGACCGTGGCATAAATGCACTCCTGCATTTCCAAATCCAACTCCTGCCATTGTACTCGCTAAGTGCATGTTACTTCGAGCTTCAAGGTCATCTGGATTATAAACTGCTCTTTCAAAATATCTGTTCGGAGAAAAACTTGATTTTAGAAAATCTTTCAAGTTTGTTACAAAAAGAGATTCAAAACATCCGACTACTACAAACATCCTCATAAAATTTCAAGTTAAAAAAACTGGTCTTACAAATTTTTCAAAATGCTTTAACTTTTTGAATTTTTATCTAAAATGGTTGGCTAACGAATTTAATCTTTATTTTAGGACACTAGAAGGGTATACCAAAAGCCTGTCCAATCTGTCAATTCTTTCGAAAGTTTTCGTATCTGTGAAGTTGTGTCAACTTTTGTGATCTATCAATGAGCACTTTGCTTCCTGGAAGCAAATATGATTTGCTTTCTTATATAGAGCTTTAGTTAGTTAATCAGTTGCAGGTTGCCCACGCCTGGACGAGGGAGTGGATTGAAGCGAGGGTTTCCAACTTCAGGCTCAGAGAAGGTCTGGAGACAAGGCTTCATGGTTTGGAGGTTATACAGAGTTTCCTCAGGGCAACTGTCCTGATTTCCGGAGCACCTGAGGATCTGGCGGTTGTGCAATTTCAGAATCCAACCTTGAAGTCTGGAACATGGAAGTTCTACAAGGGGAATCCGGGCTGCGGGGGCAGGCTAGATTCTCGTATTAGGGATCCCAGAGGGGGCTGCTAGGGCTTTAAGGGTCCTAGCCGTTAGGCCCTATCTGGAAGCGGGAAGAGTCAGCGTGAGGCTCTCTCATCAGAACACCGAAAGCGGTTCTGAAGAGAGTTGCCGGCTTAGTCTTTGGAATTGCTGGGTTGGACATTCCATGTACGCTGATTAATTTGCAGTATAGCAAAGACTCCTCGGCGGTATTAACCCGGCGCATAACTACGATGCGTACAGGTATATATCTCTAATCCAAGAACCCTGGGTATACAGGGAGACGATTAAAGGATTAGGGAGATGTGGCACTTAATTTAAAGGTCCGCTCGAAAATGCGTCAAGGGTGTGCATTGCTGTCAAAGACTTAGATGCACTCCTGGTACTGGTAGGTGCTCTAGAGATCTCGCAGTTATTAAGGGGTGGCTTAGGGGCAGAAGGGAAGCAAAGCTAGAGGCGTACATAGCTTCGGCATACTTTCCAGGGGATGTTGGAACCGGGCCCCCACCAGAGGATGTGGAGGAGCTAGTTCGGTATTGTCATAACACCAGGATCCCGTTACTCTCAGGATGCGATGCAAATGCATACCAATAATAGAGGTAATACTCCTACTTTCCAGACCAAAAACAGGAAGGACGTACTTGACGTGACACGTTATGCTCAAGGGGGATAGTTGATAAGGTGAGAAGCTGGAAAGTGTCTACAGAGGAATCACTCGCGGACCACTGGCAATTTATCTTTTGTCTGACCAGGAGGACGTGCATCAGGTAGGTTCTGCAAAAAGGGTAGACTGAAAGTCAGTGTGGCGAAAATCCGAAAAATTGGGCAAAACCTCAAAAATAAAGGTTCTTAAATGACATGTTGAACTTCAAAATTTGTTAGAGGAAGGCTTGATACACCATGTGTTGATAGGACTGTTCGCTGCATTATCATTCTGTGTTATTGCTTCAACATTGTTTATAGTTACTATGTTGCATGTATATTATATTATATTATGTATATTATCATGTATATTTTGTAAATAATGTAATTGTTGCAAATGTGGATAGATCTTGTTCAGAGTGTTTGCGCAACTTCACGTGATGGAAAACATCAATAAGGATTAGTAATTTATAAATTTGCCACTAATATAATATATCCGAAAATATTCGAAAAATCCCACAACTAGCGATAGTTAATATAAAAATTTAAATAATTTGTGCGCTCCGCATGGCTACACATCCAGATGGCACTTAAAATGCAGATAAATAGTGACAGTTTCATGTCCGAAAATTTCAGCCTCTACCAAACACACTGTGGCGACATAGTATCAATTAAGAAGGTTGAGTGGGCTCTTAGGACTTTTCAACCTTAGGGATTGGAGAAACTACGACTGCCCCTGACGAAAGTCTTCAGGGCTAGTAAATCTAGCACGTGCCAAAGGCATGGAGGGGCTGTAGAGTGGTCTTTTTATCTTAACCGGGTAAGGAGGGTTACACTGCTGCCAAGGATTTCAGACCGGCCAGCTTGACCTCTTTCATACAGAAAGTATGGACAAGATGTTATAAAATTATTACGGAGGCTATGTGGACCACGCCAACAGCGGCACTGAGCATCATGCTCTGCGTGGAACCCCTGAATATAGCGATAATTGCTGGGGCGGCTTGGACCGCTCGACGTCTGGCAGTTGCGGATGACAATTTGGTCACCGGGGCCTAGAGGTACTAGGCTCCAAAGAGACATCGCAAATCTGTCAACTCTTACGATGCGGGAGAATAAAACAACAAGAATCAACAAGCTTCGACAAACTTTTCCGGACATGTATCCCAGAAACAGTGCTCCCAAAGTTGGCTGTCTGTGTGCGCAGCGCGTGTTGGCTTCCCGCTAGAGTAATTCTGTCATTGGCTGTAATTTCGCGCGCAATTCAAAATCGAATTAAATAAATTCGATTTTAAATCGCGCGCCAAATGGCAGAATTTCTCCATTAGGTAGCCAACATGTGTTGCGCGCGCAGGCAGCCAACTTTGGGAGCACTGCTCGGAAAGGGAGGCGTGGGAGAAGGGGAGGGGAAGGTCCTCCTTCATGGAGATATCTGGTATACAGAGGGCTCTAGAGGGAAGGGCTGGACAGGTGCTGGACTTTACAACAGCGCACATACAAGAGGCTTGGGACAGTATCCGTTGGGACAGTATCCGACTGTTTTCCAGGCAATCAAAGAGGTTGGAAAATCAGGAATGACGTCAATTCTGGTGTTTGAGTGCAAAAAGACACTGAACCAACTTGCGGAGAACAATAGGGTGGTCCGTATATGGGTTCCTTGACATACAAGGATCAAGAACAACGAGAAGGCGAATCTACTGACAAAAGGGAAGCAGAGGGTAGGCGGATAGGCCCAGAACCTATTCTGGGCTTGGCACCTTGCAGCACCAGGCTGGAGATCAAAGACTGGATGGTGCAACAGTACAACGAGTACTGGGTCCAGGTAATTGGATGTAGGCTAAAGCCCTTCTAGGCGAATGCCACAGGAGGGATATGGCCGGTACCATCATGAACTGGCCCAAGAAAGAGGTAAGGATAATGGTACAGATGCTCACAAGGCACAACTATTTGAAGTACCATAGGTACAAGATTGAGCTAGTATCCAGCATTGCTTGTAGCAAATGTGGTAGGGACGATGGTAGGGTCACTACACGTCTTATGTAAGTGCACGGCTCAAGCTGAGCGCAGACATCAAATTAGCTATGCTGAAACCAGAGGAGATGAGGACGCTGCTGCCTCTCGACATTCTAGGCTTAAAAAAAAAACATTAAAGATTGATCTGTATACTTTTTATAAATTTTCTGGAGAGACATGACACGGGTGAGAGATGCTGTAGAGGTAACAATGAGTTCTGGGAGACTTGCCGTAGTTTCGCCACTTTGATGTGGACTAAAAAATTTTTCCCGGATGAGAGATGCTGCTGGAGACACTTCCAATGGGTGGGAGATGCCGCAGAGGTGACCGATAGGCACACCTCACAGAGATGTTTTGCATCCTCAGAAGTGTCATATTTTGTGTTTATTTAATTCTTTCAAATCAGTTCACAAAATATGTGTGAAAAATTGTTATTCCCTTCATCTGGAGTTTAAGTTTTGAAATTTTAATTCTAATCAATTCAAGCTTGCCTCATAAGTCGATTGAGAAAAATAAGATTTGCACCTTTTCATTTTCCGTTGGGGGATTTTTAGACGGAGGAAAAATCGCGTATTCATAGGAATACAAATTCTTAATTCTTCCAAATTCAACGCTTATTACCAGAGTGACATGCCGCAGATGTGAAATGACGAATATGTGGCAGGCAGCAGGTGTGACATGCTGCTGATGAATAGCCTTAAAATTAAATTATTATTTTCATACTGATTCAGAATGAATTTATAGTTAATCTATTAACTTACTTTCGCATGACTTGAAGTGCAAATCTTGCCCAAACATCACTGACAGGATTGCTTCCTTGATATGCAGGTCTAAGAAGTGGATTCGTTGGACAAGGCGTTCTTTCAGTGTAAGGAATTGCAGTAAAGGATTCCAAAGCATGACAGAGAACGTCGAATCCCGAATAAGCACAAACAGTTTCCGGCAATGATAAGGTGTGCTCTGGATCTATTAATCCTAAAGTTGGCTTTAGTGCTCTAAAATTTAAGGAATGTTTTTTAATTAATGAGCTGCGGTGCGAAGAATATTCTATGCATTTCTGACTCCATATTTTATGTACATATGTAAAAATTAGTTAGAACCTGTATTAGTTTTTCGATTCCTACCTTGCCGACATTTTTTTTTCTTTACAATGCTATTTTTACACTTACTGAGATACATAGTTGAAAATATCTAGGTCAAGTAAACGTTTCAAGGTAAGTTTATCTAGTAAAAAATATTTACATTTATAAAAAAGAAGTTATTCAAATTTTTTATTTTTTACTAGAAACTTCAAATGAGATAAACGTAAATTAGTATATTTTCTTCAATTTTTGAAATTTTTAAATCGATATTTAAAAAAATGCAGAAATAACACTGCGGGAAAGAAATGCCGGTAAGGTAAGGATAGGAAAACGAAAATATAGCCTTAAGATGTTTGTTAATTAGAAAAAATAAATTGAATTTTGAGGTTAAAACTGTGATCCAGCACCCTCAAATTCTGGTAGAAAGACGGAATAATTGGTATTATAAATTTAAAAAGTTACTTTGTAAATAATTTTGAAAGTTACCTATTAGCAATTCCAGTTTTAGCCTTAAGTGGCCTATAGTCAAAAATTGCGACGCCAGTTGTTTCTGAACCAGTACCGGATGTTGTTGGTACTGCAATCAGAGGCTTTAATGGCACTAAGATTGGTTTTCCTTTTCCTATGGGTGCGTTCACGTAATCTAGAAAATCCGCATTTGGATCGCATGCATAAAGATTGGCAGCCTTGGCAGTATCCATGACGGAGCCACCTCCTACCTGTAACAAAAAAAATATATATATGTTTTAAGGAGAGTTTTTAATATATTTGAAAAATCAAATTTACTTTAATGTATATATATATATATATAATATATATATATACTTTAAAAATAGTATATTGTGCAATAAGTGCGGGAAGTCACCGATTGTCCACAAGTGCACACACCCGTACAAGTGGACAATCGGTGACTCCGCACTTATTGCACAATATACTATTTTTTTTTACAAGTGGGTAAGAAATGCTACTTTGAACGTCTGTTTAATCACGATTATATAGATCAGGCAGTTATTTAAGAGGACTCTGTTTGTTTTTTTACATGCCAAGAGATAGCAGCAGCGTTGATTTGCGTGGAAAGATAAAATCATTTGAAAATAGACGTCTAGTGGGAAATTTGGAACTTTGCGCTTGCTAAACAGACATTCAAAGTAGCATTTCTTCCGCACGCATAAAAAAATATCTTTATATACATATACATATATATAGGTTATTAAAATCCTCTTTTTTGCTTAAGCGTACATTCGTATATTACCTTTAATTTTAGAAATATTCAAATTGATATCTCAATAAATCATCGACATATAGAAATAGACCGATAACCTTGTAGGGAAAATTGTAATGGGCTTTAGAGAGAGGAAAAGACTTTGAGATGTAAACCTGTCTCTTTCTATGGTATATAAAGCTGATTGGTCGAGAGTATAATATTTAGCACCACCCATGAAAAATATTCTCCAACAATCAGCTTTATCCAGAAAGAGGCATGTTTACCTCTCGAAGTCTTTTTTCTCTTTCTAAGGCCATTGCAATTTTCTCCACAGGGTTAACGATCCATTACTATATGTCCATGGAATAAATGTAGAAATGGCATTACGGGGAAAAAATGTCGGTAATGTAGGGATCGTTTAATTGCTACATGGCCATAATGGTTGAATAATTTTTTGAATTGGAAGTTGCAATTATTACTTATATTTATTACCATATATAAATTATATTATTTATTTATTTAGCTTACTATATTAATTATAATAATATTATATCCTTATAATGATGATGACTAAGCCAAATATTATTAGAATTATTACTTACAGCTATATAAGCATCAAAATTTCCCTTCTTTGCAAACTGTATTGCATCCTGGAAACTAGCCTCATTTGGTTCGACTCTGACTCTGTCAAAGATTTCAACACTCACTCCATGCTTGGATAGACTGTCCAGAGCCTTCTTGACAGGTGACAATTTTGCTAAATTTGGATCTGTCATGAGACAGATTTTTTTGGTTCCCAAGTTTTGTGCGTCCATACCCAATTCTCTGGTAACTCCAATTCCATATCGAACAGTCGAGCAAGCCATCTGCATTCATTAGATTCGTATTTAATATTTTCTGAAGGCATTAGAAATATATTCAGTTTTTGCAAATTAGATGTGGTTCAAAATTTAATGAAACTGAAATTTCCGAGCTTATCCATTACTAAGAACAAAGATAGAGAGGCTAATCAAATCAAAGAAATAAATTACCAATTATTTAACTAAAATAAAACAAAAAAGGAACAAGTATCAGCGCGTCTAAGGTGCGCTTGGGGGTTAAAACCCAAGGTAGTGTACTGGTTATACACGATGATAATCAGACCGATAATTACATATGCAGCAATCATATGGGAACCGAGGACAAATCTGACGGGCTACAAAAGTCAACTGCAAAGCCTGCAGAGAGTGTTCTGTCTGGCAATCGCTGGATCGATGAAATACACACCGACTGCATCGTTGGAAATACTATAGGACTGCTTCCGTTGGACCTCTTAATCAAAAAAACAGGCATCAATGGAGGCGCATAGACAGATAGTTAGACTCGACGGTTCCGTTGAAAAGGAGGTACTTGAACAGGATCAGGAGGAACAATCTATGCGAAGACAAGGTCCTCGAGATGGAATCCGACGTGAAGATTAGGAAACTTTCGTTCATGAAGCCCTTCAAGGTGATTTTCCCAAATAGGGAAACATGGCACGATGAACGGGAGCGGGAAACGATGTTAAAGCCGAGAGGACTCATCTGGTGGAATTGCCTTCAGGGTCTTCTTCGGACATCAGCGGGCAACTGGGTAAAATTAATCTGGGTGCCTGGTCATGAGGATATCTTGGGCAATGAAAATGTGGATGCACTGGCGAGCAGTCGAGGAATGGACTCAACTGTTACATGCTCTTCAGGCCATGTGTTAGTTATCCGATTCGTACCTTACCGCCATTTTTTCTCTGCAATGCCATTTTCATGTTTATTAAGATATCGAGTTAAAATCTTCTAAAATTAATGTAAAAGAATTAAGGTACGTTTATTTAGTCTAAATATTTTTTCTAAAAAAAATTTCTTAAATAATATTTTTTTTATTTTATTAAATTTTTTGTCTTACTAAAAATTTAGGACTATATAAAGGTACATTATTCCTCTCATTTTAGAAATGTTCACATAGATATTTCAATAAATATAGAAATGGCATTGCAGGGACAAATGGTAGTAAGATAGGGTTCGGATAATTGATATGAGTACAGAGCCAAAAAATATTAAGTACATATAGTCGAATAAGGGCACGTAAAATTATTTCTCTCGGAGTTGGAGAACCCCTGGAAGGTTTCAAGAATATTTTCGAATTTTAATTTTTAAAGAATATATCTAGATGACAAATTTTATTGTGCATCTTTCTTCTTCTAGAAAAAAAATTGTGTCTTTTTTAGTTTTCAAATTAAAGCCAAAAAACTGACTTTTTTTGAAAGAATCGATTTCAATCCGTTTTTCACTTCAACTCGTGCTTCGTTCGTCATTTTCTTTATTTTTTAAATGAATTTTTTAGGGAGTGTGCTTTCGAGTGTCATTCGATTAACGGAGCAATAGAAATTAAAAACAAATATATATATTTTTTAATTTTTTTTTTTTACCGTAAAAGAATTTGTATATCTACTTAAATTAATCAATAAATTTTTAATTTGCTTCTGAATCTAAAAACAGTTCTTTTTTATAAAAATAACAAGAATAAGAAGAAACAGAATCTTAGTCGATACTCAGTGTCAATACTACAAAATCCGAGGGACCGGGCTGAAGAGTTGATGTTAGAAAAAATTGGGAAGGTTTAAACGCACATGTTATGGCCCGAGGAAATCCGGCAGAAGTTCAGACGGAGAAGCTTTCCTTAATTAAGTTTCAAAGGGTGTGTCAAGATTCGGCTGAAAAGTATATATACTCGTACTGCTCGGCCGGATTATTTTGTGGAAAGGAAGTGAAAACAGCACTTCCATAGTTCAAAAAGGCCAAAAAAAAAAGTTCAAACTGCTGTAGAAAAAGAGACTGAAAGAAAAGGAAAATATATAGATAATTAAATATGAGTTTTCTAGTCTGAAATTTTAACATCATTGGCTATGGCAGGAACTAGGATATTTTTTTACGTTCATTATTTTTTGCCCGATTTCCGAGAAAAAAAGTGTGATATTTTTAGAAGTCCGTCATTTTGATATTTTTCACTCAAAATGAAAAATCCTAGTGCCTGCCAAAGTGACAAACCTACAGAACAACAATTAATTTGTTTTTTTTTTCAGATGTCCTGAAGTGCCACAATCCAGTGCGCCAGTCACATACCTTTTTTTTAGATGCTCACTTTGGCCGTAAAAAACTATAACAAAATATTGTAAAAAAAGAACAAAAAAAAATGTTTTTGTACACTTTTAGATGTAAATTATAACATATAAAAAATTTGAAATGATTGCATTTTTTTTCTTGTAGAAAAAAAAATACCGAAAACAGCTTTAAAAAGAGTGGCAGTTACCAGACTACCCCCTTAAATTCCTCAAACGACTTTTTTTTACCTCGAATGCATATTCTTTCGTAAGAGTTGTAGTAGCATTGGTACTACGAGTTTTTCCATGATTTGTAATAATATTTCCTCCTGGATTTCCGTGTGCTGGACACTTACACCTTAAAAACAAATTATATTGAAAATTTAGATTTTTAGTTTCGTTTTTCTTTATGTTTAATTCATTCTAAATAAAATATCAGTAGATGGTTTCAAAATTAAAGTTAAAATCGAAGTCCATTAGATATTCGTGGGTGAAATCAGTTTTGCAACAATTAAGGGTGTTGGACCCCAGTCCTATAACTTTAACATCTGGGAAATTCATTTTACTCAAAAAACATTATAATTAATTATATTTTCGCTCCATAGCGCCACTATTTTTTTGAAATTCAAGTTTGCGAATAGAGCGAAATAATATTTAATTTGAATACTTTTTGCGCTAAACTAAAAATACGAAATCTTATCTAAAAAATTTCATCTTTTGATTTTACAAAAGAAAGTATATTGAAATTATGCATTTATTTGCTCTGTATGCATATTTCTATTTGAAAAGTGAATTTATCTCTATACAGAGAGCGAAAAATATACAATTATTACATTTGTTGAGTAAAATGGGGAAATACATAGAATTTTCAGATTAGTATTTAGCTTCAACACTCTTAATAATAATAACAGAGATCTGCAGCGGTTTTGTCAGTTATAGAAATGACAAGCGGTGAATCTACACTAAAGCCTTGTTCCCACTAATTCCCAAATAAATTTAAAAAATACTGCAATTTTAATGTAAAATCGCAGTATTTAAAGAAAACGCAATCTTTAATGAGAAGACCTCGTGCATTGATATATTTTATGTCATTTGCAAAAATTTCAGTGACACATATCTTCCTTAGTTGAAAAATAAGAAGCCGGAGAAAATGGTATATGGTTTATGGTATGGTCGATAAATAGTAACGTCATAGTTGACCATTTGCCATTAACAAGGTAAGTAATTTTTGAAAACATTTTTAAATATAGAAAAAAAATGATTTTTAACTACCAGAAGTTGTAATGTTAATAAAAGAAAAAAGAGAAATTTCCAAATTTTGTAGAAAAAATAATTATTGAAACAAATTAAATTTTTTAAAATTATTAAAAATGTATGAATTAATGTTGGTAAATATTTCGATACTTTTATTATTGTACTTTTCCATCGTAAATTTCATGCATCTTTATTTTAAATATATTTTATAAGAGTTTTATCAAATTAATTATTGAATTTCTCAACCACATCTTCGTTGAACTTATTTAAATTTTACTATATATTTAATCACTTTTATGTGAAACTTAAAACATAATATACTGAAAATTTATATATATATAATACTTATCACGGAGAAAACTGAGAGCTCAGCTTGAACATCCAGACGGCCAGTTTGACTATATTTGAGTGTTAAGGGGGTAGTCTGGTAACTGACACTCTTTTTTAGGCTGTTTTCGGGATTTTTTTTCATAAGAAAAAAAATACAATCATTTCAAATTTTTTATATGTTATTGTTCACATCTTAAAGTGTACAAAAACATTTTTTTTGTTTTTATTTTCCAATATTTTGTTGTACTTTTTTACGGCCAAAGTGAGCATCTAAAAAAAATCTATGTGACTGGCCCAATGGATTGTGGCACTTCAGGACATCTGAGAAAAAAAAACTCAAATTGATTATTGTTCGGTATGTTTGTCACTTTGGCAGGAACTAGGAGTTTTCATTTTGAGTGAAAAATATCAAAATGACGGACTTCTAAGAAGATCATACTTTTTTTCGGAAATCGGGCAAAAAATAATGAACGTAAAAAAATATCCTAGTTCCTGCCATAGCCAATGATGTTAAAATTTCAGACTAATGAATTCCATAGAATATTTTTAATTTAGTGGGCCGACCTGAGTTTTTGTAGAAAACTCATATTTAATCATCTATATATTTTCCTTTTCTTTCGGTTCCTTTTTCTTCAGCAGTTTGAACTTTTTTTTTGGCCTTTTTCAACTGTGTAAGTGCTGTTTTCACTTCCTTTACACAAAATAAAGGGGCGTCGCGGTTGTGCAGCTTACAGCGCACAACCGCATTATTTGGATAGTCAGACTGACCATCTAAAATTGGACTATTTACCTTTGACAACTCAGTTTTCTCCATGTATTTGAAAATTATATCAAATTTATTGAATATAAAGTAGTAAGATAAAATTATATTAACTTTCATTAAAGTATAATACGTTGAAAATTTCAATCATATTTGCTGTAGTTTTCAAACAGTTCTTTGCGAATTTCATGTACTTTTACATGAAATTTATTTAAAACATAAAATGTTTGAAACTTGAAACACATCACATGCATTAATTTTATTTCTAAAAAATTTTAACAGTGTCTTGTCATTTTTGTAACTCATCTTCGCAGGTAATCAATGGATTATTTATATTACTAGAAAAACAACACGCGCGCTACGCGCGCGATTATTATTTTTTCCTTTCTACAACTTCAAATCATTCAAAAGCCAATAAGGTTTGTAAAAATAATGTACTATATGCTAGATTTTTGGGACATTTTTTTACACCACATTTTTAAAGAGGAATTTTAAGACGTTTTTTTGGGAATTTTATGGGATTTCGCCGATTTTCAAGTAAATTTTACGAAATTCAACTGATTTTTAGGATTTCTAAAAGACTTCGTAGAATTTTAAGAGTTTTCAACAGAATTTAAGAGATTTCGAAAATTTTCGTGAAATTTTCAAAAGTTTTTAAAGAGTTTTAAAGGTATTTTAAAAGAATTCGTGAAATTTCAAGGAATTTTAGATATTTTAGAAGTTTCTAGGAATTATGAGGGATAAGCATGTGTGTGCTGCCCCCGCATGTATCTGATTGAGATTTATATAATACAATATGTTTTGTGTGTAGTTAAAAATTGAATGTTTTTAGATATGTTTTTAAAGTAAAAGTCTTTTTTGTTAAAAAAAAAACTATTTATTTTACGTAAAATACACAAGAAGAAGTTCGCGCTCATTTAAGAGAAGTTGGTTGTTCGGAAGCTGAAAGGTATCTGTTCTTAGTCTAAGTACATTCTAAGAGCATTCGAAGGGAGTTTTGGTTTTTACAGAGAGGGGAGTCGATTCCTATTGGTAACATTGAGGAAAACCCCGAAAACAATGTGGTATCCTCGTGGCTGTACTTGAGCCTATCGGATGGACAGTGTCATAAACAAATTACAGAGGGTCGAAAACTAAATCCTTAAGTATGGCGAGAGACGCACGTCTCAGCAATAAGCATAAAAACATAAATTGGAAAGAAGCTTACAAAATTGTCGAGGCTTAAAGTTATAAAATTATAAAAAATTAGTTAGTTAGTTAATCCAAAACGAGATAGTAAGACATCTTCAAATGATTTTACTATTGCTGAGTGATGTATATTCTGAAAGAAGATGTTGTTTTGGGGGTTAGATATTATCACCTTTGATATTATCTATAGTTATGATGTATTAAATTGCAAAACGATATATTTTTTAAAATCGGATTTATTTCTTAAAATGAATAAATGTTTAGTGAAGACAACTGGTGGGAATACCGATTCGAGACGAAGTCGTGTATTCGTCTTGAATGTACAAGCAATTCTGAGGATGAAAATTTGGGGAAGAACATTGGTGGTACTGTTGTAGAACGTAGACATAAAAATGGAGGGGGTAGTAAACTAACTCTCATTGGTTGCAAATTGTGGGAGGAGATATAAGATACTCCTTCCTTCTGACGTCACAAAATTGTGGGATTTCCAGAATTTTACATTAGGGTAGGTAATAATCTGTAGGTAGTTCAATAAATCGACAGAGGTTGTAAACTGTCCTAAGCTACGTTCAAATACTCAGATGGTTCCCAAAAGGATGATTATAGGGAAATACAAATCATAAAATATCTCACGCTGGGACAAGATGCGTAAATGAGTTCTTGAGCGATACAATACAAATGGACCCCTACTTTAAACCTTTTGTAAATACAATCTTTCGGCAGTAATTATGCTATTATATTTTCAAAATATGTCAGGTAAGCTTTGTCGAGAGAAGAATATTAGAAAGCTGAGAAAGTAATACAAAGGATAAATAGAATGTATAGCCTTGGAAATAGGTAAAAACCCAGCAGATGTTCCTTTAGAGTAAAGTTTTATAATCTATCCCATAAATTTATGTTTAAATTAGGGTTTTTCAAGTAAATTTAATATTTAAAAATATCATAAAGCGCCGTTAAATTTGAAGTGACGCGACAGATGTTCATATTCGATTTGCAGAATGGAAGCCAAAAGTCCATTTGAATTACCTGTCCAGAGTTTAAAAAGAAATACAACAAGTGCTTGAGTAATGGTACGAGTCTGTTCCGCATTGAAGTCATCATATCCCTTAACTGTATTATATTCTCCCATGTCAAACCTGTGAAAACAAGAAGCTGCTTTTCAGAAAGAGTAAAATCTGCTATTTTTTCATACAGTGTAGTGTCACGTCAACGCGACTATTGCATAATTATTAATTATTATTTATTAATTAATTATTAATTAACTCATTAATACTTTCACAACAATCCTCTAATCACTACATAATTCATTTAGCATCATCTCTTAATTATAAACCTCAGCAATAATCTGTTTCCTAATTTAGATCAATTCATACTTACCATATGTAATTGACCCTTGTGACTTGAACCAACAATATCAAAACTGCAAAGGACAACCGACCTTTATACCTGAACGCCTACATTACGAAAGCTCACTACAAACTACATCTGGGCTAGGTACACCCATAAGAAACCCACACAATCTCAGCAAAGTACGTTCGTGTGACAAGACCTTTGCTATCACAGGTAGCCAACCCTAGGACTACCTGTGTGCCACACACCACTAAAGGACCTCATCGTACTAACACTAACGTAGCTACACTCGCTATCTAAAATTTACCTGCACTAATACTATCGTAGCGACACCGAGGGACAGGACCCAAAGTCCCATATAAACAAAAGGTCTGATAACAGAGACCAGTCTTGGAAACAGCCCGGTTCGAGTGAATTACCTGTTTAGAAAACCAAACGTGCAGTGTTAGAAGTCGGTGCAACGGTCTACCTAAACGCCAGTGTTCAGTGTTAGAAGCTGGTTCACGGATCAGTTAGTTACTAGTGGGCAATCCTAGAAGTCGGTACAACGCCCTACCTAATCGCCAGTGCTGTGACGTTGCAATTTCTGCAAGTGACAAACAGATTTTTTATGTTAAATAATTCATTTATTAATTTTGACTCTCGCCTGAGCCCTGGAAGATTCCTGCCTTATCTGTTAGTCTCACCATATCCTGCATTATTTTGGAAACATCCTGCCATATTTTGAATCTATCCTGCCTTATCCAGTTCAATTTTGGAGCATTGAGTGACTAAAAAGCTTTTGGGACACCTTTTGTGACTTATAGGGATTCAAATGTTTCAAATTTTCCCGCCCTACTGCTATGTGTTCATATGATATCGACCATTTTACCGATCGTACCTAAAGACATTGGATTGCTGCGTTTTCTGTCTTTCTGCATTCCTGTACTATGAATTCTACGAATCCTTGAGTTTCCATCTCCTTGAAGGGTTTCGTCATATCCTTTCCAAAAACATTATGTAGTTTACTTTGGCTAGTGTGATGACGTACGGATTGTTTGGGACACAAATATGACGATCTACCATCCATTGGATCGAGTTGGAATTGTTTTTTTAAGACATCAACTCTAAAATGCAACATTTTATCTGGACCACCTCAGTACCCATCTTTCGTCAGCAGCTTCCAGAGCGTCAATACGTGAATCTTTTCGTTCGCGTAAAATAATCAATATTGTATCTTTTAGACGTTGAATTTGTGCTTATCAGTTAATTTCTGTCTTCGGTTTATTACAAGGTATTTATTTGTACATTATTTTAAAGGAATTCAAATATTTATGTGTGAATTTTGATTTGAGTACTTATGCGTTGGAATTCCTAGATTGTGACCCTTTTAGTGATTTTGCTTCTCCCATATTGTGCTTGATTCTCCCCTTGTGAATATTTAAACAAATTTTGTTTCCCTTTTTGTGTGATTTTGTCTTTATTCGACTCCAGATAACGATTCTTTAGAATTGCGTCATCCTTGTCGTCACTTGTAATATTTGTTTGCCTGTGTTATATTTTGACTCCCTATAATGTTGTTTGGAATAATTCTTTAGAATTGTTGTTGTGTTTTGCATTTCTTTCTTTATAGATAATTTTATAATTTATCTTATGTTGATAATTCTTTTTATCCCATATTTTTCTTTTGTAAAATTAAGACCCCTCCCTATAGTTACAATCGGTTGATTTTTAGTGTAATATTTTCGCGATTTAATTCCCCAAATCCTTATTTTGACTCTTCCCGATTTCCTTAATTAATTTAGTCCAATCCAGGAAATACGGACGGAAGATCGTTCTATATAATAATTATTATTTATTTTAAAGCTTGTGTTTTCTCCGTTATTTTGTTTTTTACAATTTTAATTCATTTGTTTTATCAATTCTAAGTTCTTTTGTTTTAACGATTCTCTGTTCGTTTGCCTTTTAATTTTTATTGACTTTAAATTGTTATCCTGTTTAAATACCATAATTTGAAAATATTTTAAATATATTTAAATTATTATTTAACATTCTGTGTTCTTAAATTTATTTCATTCATGGTTTAATTTCGCTTCCCACCCCTCTCTACCATAACGTAACTACGACTAGCGCCCAAAACTAAAAAATATCGACAGACGTAACCAATAATTTATAATAATTAAATTATTTAAGGTTACAGTGTTAAGTGTTAGAAGTTGGTTCACGGATCAGCTAATTACCAGTGACCAATCTTAGAACGTGGTACAACGGATTATTAGTCCACAACAGTTGAAATATTCATTTGGAAACGGGAACAAGGAAAGGAAAGGATTATATCAACATCTATAACTCAGTAAATACTAGTAAACTATTCAAATCAACACATCATCTAAGGAACTAGGGACCAGACTCACTCAACTCGTTATAAGGGTCTTATCTCTAAATTTGTAACTGTAACTTTAATTCTAAATATAATAATAAACTTAATAATAAACTCTGTAAAATCAATTTGCATTCTATTCTTTTGGCTTGTCCTCGTTCCCAGCTTTATACATTAAATTGTAA
Organism: Synergus coniferae; assembly: GCA_032164275.1. Lineage (NCBI taxonomy): Eukaryota > Metazoa > Arthropoda > Insecta > Hymenoptera > Cynipidae > Synergus > Synergus coniferae. The sequence continues at coordinate 11,346,583 of JAUEJJ010000021.1, read as the reverse complement.
ACTAAAACGAGGGATTAGAATAGTACAAATAGAATCTGTTGCCAAATAGGACGTTTAGCAATAATTGACAAGTAGGACGTAACAGTAGAATCAGATTTTACTGCAAGATTCTCCATCATTGTACTCAATTCTGAAGCGCTTACACATGACGAATGAGAATGCACCTGTAAACTGCCAGATTTTTGTCAAGAAATCGATTTTTTATTAAGTGCGTTGGACAACATCGATTTTGTGCGGGTATACATGTGGATTCTTCTTTTAATATCGGTTTGCAAACGAGCTTCTTCTGGAACGACAGTTGGATTTGTTGTGGTGAAACCATCAGAGGTGAAACAAAGTCAACAACATTTATGAGTCGAAATAGTTTCCGAGATGTGGACTTCAAGCATTTCGATGCTTGATTTGTCTCCTGTAGGTTTTAGCTGTGGCTTAAATGTTGAATCATAAGGGTCTAGGTATACTCCTTACGCAGGGCGTAAGGCATTAGGTGCGTAGGCGTAGGTGTCGGTTTAGAAACCATGGGGAACAATGCTTCTGTACACGCTGGTCCAAATGGAGATACGCTTTGGCGTCAAAAATCCTAAATTTGCAGAGACATATAGGCACAGAGGATACATTTCTTAACCAATTTAAGATTTTTTTTTAATGCTCAGCATTTAATTTCTAATAAATGTAAG
>JAUEJJ010000021.1:11335354-11345806 GCA_032164275.1 Synergus coniferae | reverse complement strand
GATGTCGAGAGCTCAACGCATGCGCAGTTGAGTAAGTTAAGATACGAGAGAGTTGCAGTTAAGATTTGTGAGATTAAATAGTTAAGATTTGGGAGAAATTAAGATTTGAGAGATTAAGATATGAGAGATTTGAGTGTAGTAGCCAATTGCGAGTTGTCTATCGTTAGAGTGGGAGTAACTTCGTCCCTCCCGATATACCAAGTTTACCCCTTCACAACAGATGGGATTTTGTGCTCTACACGTTAATTCTTACATCCATGGTTCTGTGCGGTTCTGTGTTCTATCTTTTTGCTTGTCTTTTTCATCTTTTTTGAGGTTATGTGAAAAAAGTGTTTATTGTGTTTATTGAACTCTTTGAACAGCACTTGTCAAATATTCATTAATAGTTAATGATAAATGCAATATATATGAAAGGTGTTCAATTTATAAGTTATTGTTGTGTATTATTTTTGTACTAATTACATAAAGCGAACTTTGCAAGAGAACAGATAATTTCTGACAGATATGTACAGATATTTACTAATCAACTGACAAGCATCGTGTATATTAAATTTCTGAAATTATTATGAAAAGGCGCCAAAGGAGACCGATTCTCGATATAGATGGAGAACGTTCCAATTCTCCTGGAAGACATTGGCAGGGTAAGCTTTAATTGTTTGCTTTATGTAAGAAATTAATTCTGATATTAATATGTTTCTGTATCAGTTGATGCTCTATATATTTTACTGTACAAATTTGAATTCTTTATATTTCAGATAAATATCAACAAATCGCTAATGATCATCCTGAAGAAAATGGGTCCTCGAACAATCCATTGAAAGGTTTACTGGGACAATACAATTCGGACAGTGAAACAGAGGATCCACAACCATTAAATAAATTAAATGACAAAGTCAACGATTTTTTGAAGGTAAATTGCAATTCAAGGATTGTTTTGTGTTCCTGTCTTGCATAACATTTATATATAATTTTCTATATTTAATATTGACATTTTCTTTCTAGGAAATTCAGTCGATCGTGCCTGAAAATTCAGACGCACTTCCTAAAGGACACAGAAGAGGAAAAGAACATTCTAATAAACCAGAAATGCGTAAGTTCTACAGTTATTTGTACTAAAAATTGTACAAGTTTGATGAATTATGCTTATAAGCATTAAAGGTTATGAATGATTTTGCAATATTTATTTATGAGATACTTAATTTCTATAGCTTGGCAAGAATGTTTCGATGAATCCACTGGGTATCCATATTATTGGCATACGGAGTCAAATCAAGTAACTTGGGAAATGCCACCCGAATTTAGATTATGGAAAGAAAGAAGTCAAGTTGGTGTTAGTCCCCACAATTTAAATTTATCACGCTGGCCTGGAGTATCAGCAAATGCATGTAAGTAAACTGCAACTTCTCTCAAAGATATATCGTCATGTTAGAATTTATTCCATACATCATTATAATAAATTTGAGATAATTTAAATTATAATTTTAGATTCGAAACCACAGACTGAAATACCAGATGGAATGATACCAAAGGAAGTTGTAGCTAGAAATAGAAATAGACAAGCAGGCATTTTACAAACTCAGGTTCAAAGTAGTCAGGAGAAACCTGAAATCGTAAAACCATATTTAAAAGATGATGATTCGGATGATGGGTATTGCTTAGAATTTCCTTAACTTCTTACTTTTTTCACATATTATACTTAAAAATGATATAATTTACATTTATAATTTACAGGAGAATTGAAATGATAACTTCATTCGGAAATGAAGAAAGCGACGGGAGTGATTCGGACACTAACAATGAAAGCCCCACAGAAAATAAATCTAAAATACCTCAAGATTTTAAATCCTCCAGTAAATTCTCTGGTAAATCTTCAAATCGAGAGAAAAAATCTGAAACGAAAATAGTCTCGAGGCTGATTGAAATGGGCCCTTCTCTTCCTCCCGAGATGGTCTCAGAAATACAAAGTTCTGTTGCAAAAGACACAACAGTGATTTCTGAAATTAAAAGTTCCCTTTCTAGTAAATCATCTGTAAATAAAACTTCGTCTTCAGTAGATACTGAGTCTACGAACGATGAAAACAATGTCTTAAGACGTTTGAAGAATCAGGCTAAATTTTTACAATTTCTTGATGGAAATGTACGAACTTCTGGAGAAAGTTCTCAAAAATCTAGTCCTAGGGGAGGATCTCCTAACGAACTGAAGTGCAGTGAACAAAGTAAAAAGGGTGAATCTGAAAAACGTAATGAAGAAAAAATACCGACATGTAGCAGCGAATTTAAAGTTTCTTTGGTACCTGGTTATGAAGACGATTCTGATAATGAAGAAGAGGCGACGCAATCGACAGAAGTTAAAGCTTTATTTCCAATTTCGGAATATCAAGCAGAGAAATATTCTACTAGCTTCAACGACTCAGTTCTCAAGAAAGTGGAAACAAGAAAAACGGAATCGGGTTGCATCCGTATTTTTGAATATCGAAGTGCTGAGTCTGGAAAAATTGAAACAGGAAATATAGAAAGCAAAGAGTCAAGTAAAGAACCCGACATTATGGAAAATTCAGAAACCGAGTCTCAAACTGCTCAGTCTGCACCAGAAATCGTGAAGCCGAATATATTTTTAGAAAATATGGAAACCCCGACAAAAGCTTTCCAGAGAAAAAAGAGAATAGCATTCGACGGTGAGTATCTTATCAGAAAAAAATCTTCTAACTTTTATTTGTATTTATACAAGTATTTATTTTCAAATTATTTTCAGTTATACTGAATAGACCTAAAGCACCAGAAATACAAGAGCCTAGTAAAGATGAACCACAAAATACCAGTACTCTAAATGAGAGTGAAAGATTTGGCTTCGGATTCCAAAAAGAAAAAGAGGATGAAATTTGCGGTGAATCAGTTCAAGTTAAACCAATTGTAGAAACTGCCAGTAAAAATGATAAAGAGTTTATTGGTTTCGTGAAAGGTGAAACTATAAGTACTAGTGCGAAACCAAAAGAAGAACTGAAAAGTATACCGGTTGCTGATAATAAGGAATTTAAATACTTGACGGAGATGATCACGGAGAAACTAAAATTCTTGGCTGAAGGATGTCAAATGGCCTCTGCTGTTCAAGTCATGGCTATTCAACTTCAAGTAAAACTTCTTAATATTTGTAAATTACCTCTGTAAAAGTTTTACGTTTCTTTTAAAAATTAGAGGATAAAAAACAAAAAATTATTTTTAGGATAAACTCACTAATTTTAATCTAAAAAAAAATTTTTTTTTAATGCAGACGTTGCTGGAAGCTTGGGAAACTGGTGACCTGAAACAGACATATCTCCATCAATGGCTGACAACAACGGGTCGAGAATTGAGCCGCTTAGAACAAACTGCAGCACCATCAGGATGGGAATGTCAGTGGGATAGGTACGGTATCCTGGCAGACTCTATCTCAAGCCCGTACACGCCATCATTGTACTTCTTTGTCACAAAAATATTCCATAACTTCTGCATCTTGAATTTTAGCCGTAAATTGAATCCTAAAGCCAGTCGTTACACCAAGAAATTAATTTTAATTAGTCAATCTTTGAATTTAAATTTCCCCGTTTTTCACCTTTCAACATTTATTTTATTTAAAATTTTGATTCTTATCTGTCGGATGCCTTATCTTTTTTTATCGTTGATCTCTGTGGTCTCATTTTTTATATTAATCGCGAGTAATACGTTCCCTTTTGAATATATTGCACATGCATTTTTACTCATGAAGACTGCACATGAGCTTCCTTAATTATTAATAATCTCTATAATTTATTACTTTTTTTGTGATGATTATTCATAAATCATCGTATGATTAGTGATTTATGAATATTGAAAAAGTTACATACACTTTTGAAAAGATTTTTAGATTATGATTTGTGAGTGAAAGGAAAGGTACTATTGGTTTGTAATACATTGTAGATTCTAGTTTAGAATAATTGATATATTTCAGAGCTGATTTCTTCTTCTCGAACTACAATTAGTACTTTAATTATTAACCCGAGAGTTTATATTTCAAGGACTTTAAAAGAGATCGAGGGGTTGGCTCTTGAAAACTATTACTTTGTATAAATATTTGTTTTCCATTATCCACGAAAATTCATTTTTTTCGTTAGATAAAGGAACGTGACTTAACAAAATTTTTATTAAATTTGACAGATTGTAATATAATAAAGTTAAAGTATTTATTGTACGAGAGTTATTAAATTTATTCTGCATTTCATTAACGTCTAAATTAGGGAAGGTCTTTGCTATTGTTTCAATTCCACAAGATTGACTATTTTTTAATATTTTTTTAATCAATCACGCGAATGATATCTGTGCAATTTTTGTTTCTATCATATTCTTTCAGCTAAAGTTCTTAAAACTTATGAAAAGAATGTATTTCTTTAAAAAATGTAGCATCTTTCTTTCATATATTTTCCCAGAATTATTTGGAGTAAAAATACAGCCAAAAAATAAGGGGAAGATCAGTTTTTGACTGAGATTCCCTTCGTACTTGTAATTTTCGTGATTTATGCTTTGTCTTGCTGTTTTAGGTCGACGAGATGTGAACATGATTTCAGTCGAAGACGCTGGATCATCTGAGAGTAACAGGATATTTTGTTTTTCCGTAAATTTGAATTTTGAATTTAACTCCTTTTCATATATGTCTTTAAAAGTAACTTTGACTATCAATGGTTAATTTTTTTTATCATTTATTACACAGAGCGTGATAATCAAAAACGGAACAAGTACTTTGCAAAATATTCTGTTTGCCGATCGAAACCACTGGTATAATTTTGAATGTTATTAAAGAAGATTGACATTAATTCTTTAAGAGTTAATGATTTAAATGTAAATTATTGTAGACGGATCTTCGCAGATTTATAAGGCAATCTGTAATACAGGTAGGGATATCAATGGATTACGTTCAGTAATTAAAAACAAATGGAAAATGACCACTTTACGACATGAGATGTGCAAAAAAGTATATAGAGAAATATTCTGTTTATCCAATACTCTCATTTTTGTGTTTTTTTTGGGGGGATGTTTCTAGATCGCATAAACGGTACTATTATCGGAATGCGGCAACCGGTGCTGCTCAGTGGACGTATCCAGAGGCAGACGTAACTGGAGGCTCTGAGGAAATGGAATTGTGCACGACCCCACCACCGGATCTTGAAGAACCTGTTATCATTGGTAACTTTTAATTTAAAGTTTATTGCTGTCTAAAGCAGTTCAAATCGTAATTAATATTCAAGTACTAATTCTTTGTTTATTTTGATAGAAAGGGAAGTAGAGTTTCCTGAAAAGGATTCAACACAAGAAAATGAAGAGAAGAAATGTTCAATGGAAGTTGAGAATGTAATGAGTATAGGAACTTTAGATTCCAGCGATGTAAAGGTTCCACCTCCTCCACAAATTTCTAGTCCAAGCCCACCTCCACCTCCACGAATATGTGCTGAAGATTTTAAAAAAGGGAAGAAGCGAAAAGGCAGCCAAGAAAAAGATTTAGATAGCAAACGAGATAAATTAGAACACGGTGTGTTTCAGTTTGATAATAATGTATTCTTAGGCCAAGATTTTAAGTCAGATAACAATTTATTAGGCACAAAAATATTAATTAGTAACTTATGATTTGTTTTCTAGTTATAAAATCTAATTTGGATCTGAACAGTATAAATCCTCCATTGCCCGCAACACCAGAAGAGACAGTTCAACCTCCATTACCTCCATCGCCACAAAAAGTCTTGAAACCCTCGAATAGTGAACCTCTGCCACCAGGAGTTGATCCACCAGAAATGCCTTATGCGTTACCTCCGTCTGTTCTTGAATCTGGTGTCCTTTATGCAGCATCTCCGCATCAAACAAATCCAATTTATGCTGCTACCATGGGAAATGCTATTTTGACACATCACACGGCTCTTATGCAAGGACAATTATTGCATTATCCTGCGTATCATCACCTGCATAGTGTAATTATTAAATCATTTTGTAATTTTCACTTTTAAGGTTTTCAACTTTTGAGATTTAATTAAACGTAAATTCTTTTAACAGCAGGCACTCGTAGCAGCAGCAAACAGATTAGGACAAGAAGGAGTTCAGTTTATGATGGCAGACTACTCTCACATTTATGGGACTAGTCAAGTCATTGCAAAACCTCCTATTAAAGCACAAAGAGAATCTCTAGGATCTGCGATAGACTCATTTTACAGTGATATCGCTTCAATAGAAAGCAGCAAACAGGAGGTCGAGATTGAAAAGCAAGAGAATCATTTACCAGAGATGGCATCTTCTCCTATCCCACTTCAGCAGTCGGAAGTCGACCAATTTTCTTCAAGTTCAGATGCAGCTTCAAAGGAAAAGAAGAAGAAGAAGGTATTTTTTTAGTTACAAAACATGTAGTTGTTAAATTTTGAATAATTTATAATTTTAAATAACTTTTAATTGATAATAACTCTATAGTACTTTTAATAAAAAGTTTTCGTTCATAGATTTATATGCTAGATTATTTTGAAATGAAATAGGATAATTTATAGGAGTTTCTCATTAAGTAAATTACGTTTCAGACAAAACTCGGTCTGGGGAAAAAGCAAAAGGAAATGTCGAGTATGGTGGCCAAATGGCAACGAGTGCAACAAAACTTTGAAAACGAAAGCTGAACTTAAATTGTCTGTAATTATTATTCTTCAAATAAAATATAAATTCTGTATCTAAGTAAAATAAAATTTGTTTTACAATAATTCTTTTTGAAATTCTTTATTAGTATAGTATCGAGCTTTTTAAAATTCCTTAATAAAGAATCAACCACATAAAGAAAAAACTGGGGAGAACTTCAAGAAAAAAACACAAGAATATTGACAGACCTTATTTATTGAAAGATTTTGAAAATATATTGTAATAAATCAAGCTACAAGAGCACTCGCCGTCGAACTTTCATATTTCCAAGTGGGTGGAAGGACGCTCTTCTGTTTGTAGTAACGAGCGAGTCTGTGGATTCTAGATTCTACCAAAATCAAACGGAATTTGCTGTCTTTGTCCTTGCGGTTTCTCTCCAAGTGCTTGCGAATCGCCACCGCTTTCTTGATCAAGTGATACAAATCCTCTGGAATTTCGGGTGCGAGTCCCAGACTCTTCAAGATTCGGAGAATCTTGTTTCCCGTGCGGAAACGGGCCTGTGCAACTCCATAAGAATCACGAAGAATCACACCTATAACATAAAGAAATAATCATTAGTAAATCTTTAATTTAAATATTGCCACAATTACTTGTTAACGTGATGCGTCTCTTAAAAAATTTTATCTGGTAGATAAAACTAACGTCGGTTGTTAATAGCAAGTCATTCATTATACGTCCTTCAATTTGAAAAATGAAAAAAATGTGTCAAATGAAAACCTATGGAGAACTCTATAAAATACACAGAGTTCTCCTCAAACATCATTATTTTAATTTAGCAAGCATTTAGGAAGAATTAGGACTTAAGTGTCATAGCTCAGCTGGTAGCTTGCAGAATATTAGATTAAATCATAACAAATATTGAGTAATAGATTTTTAGAAAATTACCAATTTGGGAAGGAGTGTGACCCTTTTTCGCTAATTTGAATATAAGGTCTTTACAATCTTCTGGCGTTAGTTTTAACCATGTTGCGATGCTTCGCCTGTAAGGCAATGCTGACTGGGATATACCCTTTCTGAAATCAAATAAGATAAAGAAATTTAATATGTATATATTATAGACATTTTATAGGCTTAAGTACATTCGAATATTATTCTAATGATTTATTCTAGAAAATTAAACTTGTCATTAATTTATTTGTTAAATATTAAAAAATGAATAATTTGTTTCTACATTATTAAAAAAATATCATTGTAAACAAATAATTTTTTGTAGACGAATTTCATTGAAATATTAAACATTTTATTCCCATTTATATTTATAAAATAAATAATATATTTAACATACATGATAAATATAAATTTGAAATGCGAAACAATGTGAAAATGGATTAGAATTTTAAAAAAATAATACAAAACATATTTAATATTTAATTTAAGTTTAATGAAGATTAATTACTTTCTCATAAATCATTTTTTTCAATAATTTAAACGAAAATCGACACAAATAAATGGGTTATATCGACCTGTCAAGACGTACATAACCAAAAAACTTAGATGTGGACAAAATGCAATGAACATTCGAAACACACATAAAAATTTATTTTAATAAATTCAGAGTGAGAATTTAATATTGCACAGGAAAATAACAATAAATATTGGAGAAAATGTAGCACACGCATAGAAAAAACACATGGCACGTGTGGCATGAAAATGGTTCGCACGTTAAAAACCTCGGCCAATTCAAAAAAGGAATGTAAATTAACTATTTTCACTTGCACATTTTTTAGTAGAACGAAAATTATGTTTAAAAAGATTTTATTTGCATCTAGGGATGGAAGAATGTAGTAAAAATTAATATTTAGTTACCCAGGTGCGTGCATACGACCCATGGCGGCAGTTTTTCTTCACCCAAAAGGAATGGCGCTGTTCTCGCTATTCCAAAATCCAAAGATGAAAGTCTTTGAATAGAAAATACTGGAGAGAGGCAAATACATATTTAATTTTTCAATTGAAGACATTGAAGATAAGAAAGTATTTCCAAGAAAATTGCATTTCTTTAATAACGTTTAAATAACCTTTTAATATTAGAGTTGCTTAACAATGAAATATTTGCAACAATTTTGAATTTAAAGTTTAATAGCCTTTATGTAAACAAACAATATTTTGACAGAGTTTTAAATACTCTAACGTTACTTAACAAATTTTAGATATTTTTAGAAGTGGAAGGTGTGAAGTTTACTAACGTAATTTACTTAGGTATTTAAATTTATAAGATTGTTCAATAGATTATTCAATTTTATCAATTCTTTTTAAAAATTCGCGCATTTTTAGTTCTGCATCCCATCACTGTAAACTTGTGAACTTACCCTAAATCCAGTTGTGAACGTCACTTTACTAGAAGAAATATATATATCTGCGTCAGACATGTCAGACATAATACATATGTAGAAGAGAAGGGCTTGGCGGCCATCTTCATAGCTCATTACAGACGGCGTCAGCCAAAATGTCAGCCAAGATTTGATAGAAGCGTATTTGTAAAGGTTGTAAAGTTACTGCATCCAAGTGTCTCAATAGGTACATTTACATATGAAAAATTTACTCGTTTTTAATATTTAGCTTAAGTGCAACGTTATTATGAACTCTGAGTGTTTCGGGTTTCCAACGGAGTGCGAAGAGAAAGAGAGTGTAATATCCACATATTGTCGAAAAAGGGCTAATTTGCTTGTGAAAAATGTCCTTAGTTTGGTCAAAACTCGAGTAGAAGTGCTTAGTCGTGAAAAAGTTTAGTTTCAGTGCTAACAGCCTACAAATTAGTCCTTTTTTATAGTTCGATATGAACTCATAGTTTTATATATACATTTCTCTATATCGATCAGCTGAAAATTAATTGTTGGGTAAATGTTGATATGCATTAAGAGTAAATTATTGTATTATATATTAATTATTTTACTTATTTTTCCCACCAGGCATTGTATAGGAGAGGAGGCTTGGAGTTCAATAAGATAATTAGATTTCGCCCACCTATTAATTAATCCAGTAATTTCAATAAATTTGTCTTATTCAAGAATTTTTTTAACATCATTAAAGAAAACTTAGTATACAAGAAGATTTAAACTTTATGTTGCTGCAGAAGTTTCCTATTAAAAATGTATTTGTATTTCAAGTTGCACAGTGCATAGTATTCTTATCTCTTTTTTTATAGTAACATTAGATTTGGTGGATTTTATTCTAATTGAAGGCTAACCTACATTTTTACAGATTCACGAGCTTGTTTTAATGATTGAAACTGAAGGGTTTGTAACGGTTTTTAAATGAAGAATCGCTAGTTTGAAAAGTATTGATTTTTCTCATTGGGCATCAAATTATTTAAAATATCAAAGTTGATCGAAATATCTTAAACTTATGCATAAATCAGAATTGAAGTATTTTAAAATATGAAGATAACTGTTGAAAGAAACACTAGTTTTTTTTTTGTTTATTTAAATTCATTAATTGTAGAGCCGATGACTTTGAGAATTTCCAAGTTCCAAAATGTCAAGCGATGGTGAACGAATGCCAAAGCCATCCAAACGGCGAAGATTGGTGGTTTCTGATAGCGAAAGCAGCGATGAATCCATTATTACGACACATCACAAGAGAAGAGTCTACGTACGTATAATGTTATTACAAATTATTTTGAATATAATTGTTTAGCCTGGATTAATGAGTAATGAAAATATTCTCTCAACTTAAAAAAAAACTTTATGAAAATTGAAAGGTAAAAGTAAATATTAAAAATAATAAGAAAATCAATTTTTTTCTAAAATTGTAGCGAGTTGTCAGCGACGCAGAAAGCAGCGA
>JAUEJJ010000021.1:11317849-11335254 GCA_032164275.1 Synergus coniferae | reverse complement strand
GTAAATATTAAAAATAATAAGAAAATCAATTTTTTTCTAAAATTGTAGCGAGTTGTCAGCGACGCAGAAAGCAGCGATGAAGATAGTGATATACCAAGGCCAGTGAATAAACGGAAAAATGTAAGATCTTGATATTAAACTATAAAATAAATTAACAAACACGATAAGTACGAATATATCAAAATTATATATTTGCAGAAATTATTAAGCGAAAATGAATCAAGTTACGGAAGCAGTGAATCAGATACTAATGACTTGAATTTCAGTAAGTATTTTATTTTTGATCAACAAAAAAGTCATCTTCCGAAATATTTTAAATGATAACTTGAGTATCTCGTAAACTGTTTAATGATGTTTGTTTTACTTTTCAGTCGAAAGTGACTCCAGTTCGGATTGGCAATCAGATTGGGAAAGCACAGATGAATTGGAAGAAGAAACTTCCGAAGCTACTGTTGCTAGTTCTTCGCCGAAAGCGAAAGGCAAAAAATTAAAGAAACATAGCGAAGAAAATCCATCTGCTGGATTTGAGTCTGATGTTAGCGATGGGCAATCGGAAAAATGTCCTATTTGCTTACTGCCATTTAGGACGCAAGAAGTCGCTACTCCGTCGTCCTGTGAACACTGCTTCTGTCTTGAATGCATAATCGAATGGAGTAAAAATATCAACACGTGTCCAGTGGATCGCCAAACCTTCACTGTCGTTCATGTCAGATCGAAATTAGGTGGAAAGGTATGTATCAAAGCTACTTTTTTTCTTTTTAATCTAACAGTTAGTGTTTTTTAAGTGGAAATGTATATTTTATAATTCAAAAAATAATTAAAGATTTTCAAGATCCTATCTTGAATTCAGTTTTAACGTTTCATAAATTTTTAAGCTAAATGAGATAATTACTTAATTTGACTTTCTCTAGATTACCAGACACGTACCCATTGCGATGAAACAGCAATTAGAAGAAATAATTCAAGAAGATCCAACTTATTGCGAAATTTGCCATGAATGTGATAGAGAAGATAGGATGCTATTGTGTGATGGCTGCGATTTGGGATATCATCTAGAATGTTTAATCCCTCCGATGACAGAAGTTCCTATGGATGAGTGGTTCTGTCCAGATTGCTCACAAAACAGCCAAAATGATGCTGAAGTTGTAAGTACAATTTTAGTTTTCCTATTATACCTTTCCAATTATTTTCTAATTAGTTTCTATATAAAAGTTAGCATATAGAAAATAGTCTGCAGTCAAGGGTTTAAAAATGTATCCCGCCTTCAACTCCATAAATTAAATTGATTTTCTCCGATTAAAATAATCCATTCTATTATTTTTGGAATTATGAGATAATTTCATTTAATTTCCAAATGAAAAAATAACAATACCCTATTAATCAAATCACATTGATTTTACTTCAATCGTTGTTTGAAGAAGAAATTTTGTGTAAAAGTCAAAAAAATGGGAGCCGCGAAATGGACGGAAAATTGATAGTTCATAATTTCAGATATCACGGATTCAAGCTTCGTTAAACTTACGTAGTTCCTCTGTCTCGACTAATCGCGATATCTTCAGGTCTAGAGTTCGCGAAAATATCTGCGAAATGATAAATATGGTAATGTCTTTTTTATTCTTTTATTATTTATTTCAATATTTCATTCATTATTTTTTATTTACAAATTTACGGTTTCAAATTATTCGCTTTTAAATGTTTTTCAGCTACCGTTTCCTTTTAAATTTATTTTTAAATCTGATAAATTTTTTGTATTATTTGAAATAATAATTAATTTACGTTCAAGCGATTTCAAAAACCGAAATTTAAAAATCTAATAAATTTTTGGTTGGAATTTTTTGCTAAAAGTGCAATTTTTAAGTGTAACATTTATATTTTTTTAAATTAAAAAATTAGCGATGGGTGATTATTATAAATGTAAATTCCCTAACAAAGAAAACTTTATTCGATGATGCTATTCTTATTTATTGATTTTCTTTGCAGATTGACATTGATCTTGACGAAATTCCGGATCTCATGGAAGAAGCCCGTCAACTCGGTCTTTCGTACGGTCGCACACGAGTAGGACATCTTCAAAACATGTACAGTCCGCGCATTATTCCGCGTACTCGCCAGACTGAACGTGTTCGAGCTCTCATTCGTGCCGGTCGAGAGTTGAATCGTTCTCGTGAAATCCGCGAACGCGTGGTTCCCTATCGCATAGCCGGTGAATATCGAGCATATCTGGATCAGCCGTCGACGTCGTCCGGGATAGAGTCGATCGGTGAGAACAGTCGCAGTCGTTCTCCGGATGTCAACGCGCCCTCCACTTCGAGGGGGACAACCACATCTCGCCGCGTTACCACTAAACGGAAATTGCAAAAGCGGAAACCTAACAAAAAACGAAAGAATAAGATTCTTCGCGAAGTGCGTATTACCGAAATTAACAATGATGGTGAGGAGGAGGAGATCGTTACCTACGTTAAAGTTGCTGCGAAGTCGACTCACCAGAAGAAGAAAATGAGGAGGCGCAAGGTACATTAATATCTTCATCGCCAGTAACACTAGCGTCCGTTTTTAAATATTTCTGTAATATCAAATGCCAAAAGCGTTCAAATTTCAGTACCGGATTCTTTTTTAATTAATTTTTATCAATTATATTGATGTGAATTTAACTAATTTCATATCTGTACTTTTCTTGTCTAATTTATGAATAAATGTTTTTTATACTGAACGCACTTGGCTTTTTTTATGGTAGTTGTTAGGAGTGTGCAAAAAAACTCGATCGAGTCAACTAGAATTAGGTTCTATTCTATAATTTTGAATTGAATATCTGTAAAGATGTACAAAGCACTGCTCGATATACTCTTAATCTTAATTTACAAAATACACTTGATCGAATTTATATTTTCTATATTTGATTATTTGAAACTCGACTTTACGTTTAGGGTTTTTTTGCACACCCATAGTAGTTTTGCTTTAATTCAAACACTTACACTTCTGCTTTTAAATTAACACAAACTTCTACAAAACGATTAAAGCACAAGCATCCTAATATTTGGAAAGTGACTAAAGTTTAACTTTTTTTAATTTTAGTTTTTATGCTTAATTTTTTTTCTAAAATTCGAACGAAATAAGGTCAATTTTTACATATTGTTTTATTATGCTTCAAAATTTCCATTTAGAACTTTTGAGAAGTGCCATTTTCGTTCGATATCATACTTAGATTTTAACGAAATTACCTAAAATTAATTAAATAATTCTGATGAGTATTGAACTCTGAAAATTTTTACATTTCAATCGACTCATGCTTTTGAAGTAAAAAACTGATACATAAAAGAGTAAGTATAAAATATCAAAATGCCTCTAAGGATTTAAACTCTATTTTGTCAATTTTATATTGAGAATAACGCGATGGATACTATTTTATTTAAGAATTTTTTTCTGATTATGCTTTTATATTATTTTACAATAACAGACAAATTTTTTTATTTTTACAGAAGCGAAAAAGTAAGCGGGCACGCACAGTTTCGTCGGTGGCTAGTGCAAATAAAACATCGAAATGTAGATTAGCAAACATTTTGAAAATGAATAAACCGATTCGGGGAGTTCCATTACTCGTTCCAAGAATGAAGAATATAATGCCAATTTCGGACCGCGACCAATTCATCAACTCCAGATACAATGCTGGAATTACACAAGTTAGCCTGTTTGGAAACAATCTCAGCTTAGACTACAGTCCACCTGGGTAAGTGAATTTTTACTTTACATATACTTAGATTTTTAGTATTTGGACCTATGTGCGAAGTCGATAATTGCATAGGTTCACCAGGTTTCAATTTTTGTCTTTGTTTCCCTTAATCCTCATTAAAAAATCGTTAATAACATAGCATCTAATTAATGAATTTCAACTCAGATTTTTCAACTCGAAACATTTGATATTCCATTATTAACGAATTCAATACATATACAGATTCAATATGATTAATTTATTAGTAACATTCTTGTCGAGTTTTTTTAAAATCCCTTTTCTCCACCGTGTAATAAACAGTAATCTTTCAGTCAATTCTTACGTCTTATTATTCAAATGAACAAAATTTTGATATTTTAAACATTTAGGACTTGTTAGTACAGACTTAATTGTAAATTCTATACCATATCTTCGTTAAACAGGAGATCTGGTTCATGTAATACAGTATGTAATATCGCTCTACTTGATACTCTCATAAATCTATCCACTAAGTGTATACGATATAGTTTTCCAAAAAAGTCTACATTTACCAAATTTAAAAATGATGCTTCATTGAAGTAAGCATCCAATGGAAAACATGTTCACAGGTTAAATCTAACAAGAATCGTGTGCATTTGCATATTACCAAATTTATGTTAATTTAAGCTGATTAATTATTTTAATAATCAACAGAATCATACATTGCATGATGATAGTTTAGAGAACGAACAGTTTACCTGGTCAGGTGTAACTTTCTGTCATTCAAAAGGCGATTTTTATAGAAATTTTCTCTTAGAACGTGCGTACGTTAGATTTCGAAATTTATTGCGTTACGAGAATAATTATCCTTTGCATGTCGTACATTACGAATGTGCTCAAAGGTCTCTGAATTCATAATCTCCAAAAGATTATTTATCATTTTGTATAAAAATGCACACAATACACATTGTTCCGGATTATTATAAGTTTATATTTGCATAATTTTGTCTTTTATTTTCACTGTTCTTTTTATTCACAGATAAAGTTTTTGCTTTAAATGGTTGTTGTATAATCTTTAAAACTAAAGTATTTTTTTTATATATCCGTCAAATAGTTCAATATTATGTACAGTAATCTTCTAAAGCAAAAATTGTCTGAATATAAAGAAACTTTTAGCAAAACTTGGATCATGATTGTCTTTAAAAAACGTCCTCTATTACTTTGAATAAATGATAATTTACTTGGAAAATATTTTAAATAATTGAGACTAGAGGATCCTTTTTATAGACTATAATAAATTTGATGCAGTAAATATGTACATGCATCTCAATCGCATGAATATGAATTTGTTTCCCAATCAGGTCGGACGATGAATTCGATTCCACAGTTGGTCATGGACAAGCAATTATAGCACGCTCACGTAGACCAATTTCTACAAACAGACGTCGAGTGGCACTGAAAGGAATTGTCGACCCTACACCTAGGGTCGAACAAACGAACAGTGCTAACCTGCTTGATACTATTATAAGTAATCAGGAATTGTGGCACTCCAAGAAGAGCAGCGGGGTGACTCTCAAAGCCAATGGTACTTTAATACTTGCTAATAATGATTCTGAAAATGGGCACAACATCAACAACAACGGTAGTCCAGTTAAGAGAAAGGACGAATCGGACGCTCAAAACCAACTTCCTATGAACGATCAACCATTAGACCTTTCTAACATCAATCCGAAGGACATAACGCAAGCACCAATGTATAACAGTTCACGTGGCGGAGGTAACAGAGGAAATTTTCGAGGTGGTTACAGAGATAATAATCGTCAAAATCATGGAGGTCAAGGATACGGTGGAAGAGATTCTTTCTCAGGTGGAGGCGGTAGACGTAGCTTTGGTGGATCTGGTGCAAGAGGTGATTTTGGAAACAGAGATTTCAGACCACCTGCTCATTACTCCATGAATTTTGAGCACCGCGCTCCAGCTCCTTTTGGTAGCCCCCCTTTAAGAAATCGCAATCCTCATCAATTTCGCAACGAAAGAAACCGATATTCCCTTCCTGAACGACCACCCTTTCGTGAAGGAAGTGAAAGGCCTCCTTTTCCGTTTCCAGAGAATTTCCAACGAGGACCACCTCCTGGAATTCCTCCCTTGATACCGTCGGGTTCCTTGAGAATTCCGATTGTTCCGAATAACCAACCTGTAAATCAGGAGGAACTTACAGGAAGTATACCTGGTCCGCAATCACAGGGAAATTTCGAGTCACAATCGAGTGAGCCTTCTACGACTAAACCAGATGATGAATGCGACATTTATGAAGATATAGAAGGTCTGAATAAACATACAGAGGGCGAGAGTAAAAATGAGAATATCAACAATTCCAGCACTCTTCTTCCTCCTCCTGAACCTCCTTCCGGTTTGCTCGATTTTGAAGAGAATTCTAAGAGTGAAAAGGACAATGACAGTGATCAAGAATTGATTATTGATGATGCCCCAAAAGATGATACAGGCAAGGTAGGGAAGAACGACGACAAGTATGATCCTTTCAATGCAGAGGAGAGTGACAGTAACGAAAGCACTTCAGTTAAAGGGAATGCTGTTCAAATTCCACCTCCAATAGAACCACCTCCTTTAGAACCACCGCCGTCGCTTGCAAATTTCTCTGGGTTAAATATTTTGAACGCTGACGACGATTTCCAGGAGTCCGTTAAGCCGATAATTCGATTAACTGCCTACGATGATGAAGATGATGAAGATTCACAGGCAGATTGCCCTAACTTTTCTATTTATTCTTCAGAGACTATGGACGTCGCTCGTAACTCGGAACAAGAGTTATCTTCGCAAATTGGACCTCTCGAACCTCCTCCTCTGCCTCCTGAAATTCCTGATATGCCTGAAGACGATGACGTTATTGTTGGTGATATTCAAGCTTGTGATTTGTCAGACATTCCCGAACCTTCAACTCCTTACGTCGAGGCTCTTCAAAAAGAAAGACAAACTATAAGCAAGATTCCCTCGAAGAAGATATCTGCCAATGATTCTAGAGGCAAGATTACTTTCAAGATTAATAAGTTCAAATTGAATAATAAGTTTGGTAACTTGTATGATGAGACAGATAAAGATGTCGAGACTTCGGGCGATCAGGCGAAGGAACATGAAGAGAAGAAGGAGATGAAGGAACATGAAAATACTGACGCTGAGGAAAAAAATGATTCAAATGACTCAACGACTGTTGCTAAATCGAGTAAGAGTCATAAAGAAAAGGGAAAGAGAACTAAAAGGAAGATTAGGCGGAATTCGGAGGATATTGATGTAAATTTAGACATAGAATGTGAGGCAGAACTTTCCATGGATGAACTTCCAACTCAAAAGCTTCAAAGTGAAGACTCTAAGTCACAGGACTTTGATAACTCAGAACTCCCAACACAACAACTAGATATATCAGAAAAACCGACTCAGGAATTTGATATCTCAGAACTTGCAACTCAAAAGCTTGATAGCATAGACTCACGGGCTGGGAATCGTGATATATCTGATCTCCCAACTCAGAGACTTGATTTAGAACTCGATTCCTCTGAGCTATTAACACAAAAACTAGATGAATCGGATCTTCCTACACAAAAACTTGATACCTCGGAACTTAATACTCAAAAGGAGGATATCTCCGAACTTCCGACTCAAAAACTTAATGCCTCAGAGTCCCAGAGGAATGATCCTGATATTTCAGAACTTCAGACACAGAGACTTTATAGTCCAGAGCCAGGGGTGCCGACACTTTATAGTCCAGATGTTCCGATACCAACGCTTTACAGTCCAGAACCTGAGAAGACAGAAGACGATGGCGGACATACACCAATTTTGAGTCGAAAAAGAGATAGTAGTAAAAGTGAAGAAGAAGAGACTAAAGTTTCTGAGCAACACGAAGCTAGAAGTTTGGGAGATGAGACAGAGGAAGACATTGGGGACAAGGAGAATATGGAATCGGCCAATCGCGCAGATAGAAGTCCGGAGACTGTCATTTCGATTGCGGATACGACGCAATCTTCTCAGAATGATGACTGTGAAATTATTGAAAATAGAGTTGATGAAGATGTTACATCAAGTAGTTACATTGAAAGGAATAAAAGATTGCATATGCAAACTGGAGAGGGTCAGAGTGAGATTTTCAGGCAGGAGAGAATTGATGGGGAAGAAGATTTTCCATTGGAAAAAGAAGGGCACTTCTCTCACAGAGAGGTTCCTTCTCAAGAACCTTGGGACTCTGATGGTGGTTACACTCCATGCAAGGACGAGTTGCCCTTGAAAGAAAGAAGAAAAAGAACAGTTTCACCGTTTGACGAAAGTGGCTTGGAACCAATCACACCAACAAAGGACAAGAATGATGATTTGGATCGTTGTAGAACTCCAGCGGCTTATGCAGGTCTGGGTACTGAAGCTATATCGGAAACTGATGAGGCAATGAATTTTGAAGATGAGTTGACTTTGTTGACTTTGAGGAAAGAAAAGGAAATGGAGGAAGGAGAGATATTGGAAGACGGAAGACTCGTTCGCAGAGGTAAATCCAAGGATAAGGACGATGATGGCAAGAAGAAAAAGAAGAAGGACAAAAAGGATAAAAGTAAAGAATCAGAAAAGAATAAGGAAAATATTTCTTCTGAAAACTTGGTTTCTTGGAAGAAAGTTTCCAAGAGTACTAAAGATAGAAACTATCGAGAAAAAGATAGAAGGTCGAGATCAAGGGAGAAAGATAAGGACAAAAAGAAAAAGAAGGAAGCGTTGAAGAAAAAGGAAAAGAGGAAGGAATTACCAAGATACGACGTCAGAAAAATCGTGGCTGAAAAGCCGCGTCCAAGGAAGGACGAATACGGAAGAGATATTCGAGATCTTTCGCGTAGTTTGACCAGGAGCAAGTCTAGAAGCAGAAGTATTTCGAAATCTCGTAGAAGCGTTTCCAAAGCTCGCAGAAGTCGATCATATTCCAGGGTGAGGTCAAGGACAAGGTCTAGGTCTAAGCGCAGATCATGGTCTAGAGAAATCCAGAGAGAGAGAGCATCGAGAGGAAGAACATATTCTAGAGGAAGATCCCTGTCCCCCAGGAGGCGCAAGACTTCGAGAAGAAGGTCTGCATCGAGAAAAAGAAGGTCAAGGTCTCTTTCCAGGAGAAGGAGGTCCATCTCACCTCGGCGCAGGAAGAGATCGCACTCCAGAAAACGAAGATCCAGAACTAGGACTAGGTCTCGTGATAGGAGGAAAGACAAAAAGAAGCACAAGTCCAGGAGTCGATCTAGAAACCGGAAGAGGTCGCGTTCCAAGAGTGCGAAGAAAGCAGCCTCGAGGTCTCGAGAAAAGAAACACATCAAGAGGAAACAAGTGAGCAGGTCAAGATCATTGGAGAGGTCCTTGTCCCAGGAAAGGGATCGTAACAGGAACTGGGAAGTAACCGAGAAAGTTGTAAATCGAGATCAGCACTTTAGAGAGAGAGAGGACCGAGAATCCTGGAGTGCACAGTGGACCCCATCTCTTTCTGCCTCCAGGTCAAAAACTCCAGAACGTGGTAACGAACTTCCGACACGAGGTTGGTCGCCCTCTCACGGGATAGACAACGTCACAGTTCCACCTAAGAACTTGACGGTTATTCTGACGAACAAAGAAGCAATAAAGAAGAAGAAAAAAGAAAAGAAAAAGGAACGAAGGAAGTCGAAGGATGAAGATAAAAGGAAAAAGATAAAGAGGACTAGAACTCCGCCACCATCCAAAGAAGTCTTCGCAAGTGGTGACAATATTTTGGTGAGCGTTTGTTTCAACAAGGACAACGAGGTTAACCAGATGCAAGCTCCTGAGCTCCCTGAGACGATACCCTTGATGCCACCGACGAAACGTAGGCGCAGAGAACCGCTTCAGCTTGAACCTCCGAAGAAGATGAAGAAGGATAAAGCCAAGGAGAAAAGGGCAAAGTCTCCAAAGGCGAAGAAGGATAAGAAGAAGAAATCCAAAGCGGCTGAGATTGCTGCTACAAAGAAACCGGTTGCTGTTATCGATTTGGATCAATCGCCATTTAGAGAACAGACGCCCTCACCACGTGATGTCATCGTTTTAAGTGACGATGACGAAAAACAAGCACAGAACTTGATAGCCATGGAGCCTCGTCAATCTTCTCAAACTACTCCTCCACGAGATCAATTTGTATCCCAGGGTCCGAAAACTCCTCCAGAACCGCAAGTTAAATTCTCCATTAATAATAAGGTGAGCAATTTGAGGCCTTCAATGATGAATCCTCTGATGGAAGAAGAAGAGGAGGAGGAGATTGATGAGAGAGTTGAAGAGGAACTTGAAATGAGAGCGCAGGAAGAGCTAGAATTGCGATTAAAAATTGGACCTAATACACCTCCTGAACCACCTTCTTCGCCACCAACTTCCCCAGATGCTTATGATCCGTTTGATCCTACCAAGTCTCGATCACCAACTCCTGTTCAGAGTCAAGAGGCTACCCCGCTCAATGATGAAAGAAATCAACGCACCTCACCTAGAAAACACGATGCCGCTGATGCATCTTTGACTGCCAATGAAAATCAACAACAAGAGCAACAAGCTTCTGAAAAGCTGACTGAGAAACCGAAAATTATCTCGATGGTAACTCTGAAAAAAGTTTCTCCTAAAAAGGATACATCTCCGGCAAATGATAGTCAGACTGATGTAGCTATTGTAAGCGAGAGTCCCACTAAAAGCCAGCAGATTCAACAAAATGCTCAATCAACCGCAGCTCCATTCCCAACTGTTAATCCTGTACTGGCAACGGTCGCTGCTGCTGTACAGAGGAATATTTTTAACGCAAATGCCCCTGCGACTACTCAGAGGAATCTTTTGCAGGTATGTATGAGGATGTTTTTGGAGGTCCTTACAGAACAAAATATCTCGATTTTATACCAAGTCTAGAATCTCCTTTCTGTTTACTTTATTTATGTCTATTAATTTGAAAGGAGCGAAAGTTGAGTCTTTCATACTTGTATATCTTGTGGAATCGAGAAATTTTCTTCTGGTACTGAAGGGTGTCACGGCATAACTGTGTAAGTAGAGCTCCATCAAATCTCGAATTTGCTTTCTCATTTTTTTTATATTAAGAATTTGAATTTAGAGAAGGTTTTTTTCCTGTCCTCAACAATTTTTCATCGTTTTGCCATGACACCCTTCAACTGTTTCTACTTTTCTGAAGGAAGAAAATTGAGGATATGTACTTCATTTTTTTTTTTAAATAATCGGAAATGGGAATCACTTATAAGAAACTATATTAAAGCTCATGTAATTTATTGGAATCTAATTAAAAATTTTAAAATCTGTTATACGTTTCCTCAATTCAAAAAGCTCTTCGTCCAGAATAGATTCAAAGGACAATTTGATTATAAAAAGGTACAATATTCTTAAAAAAAAAAATTTACATTTTCAGGCCAATCGTATTTCACCAAGCACTCAAATAAAACAACGTCCGCTCGAAAGACCACAATTACCGAATTTGTTTGCTAATTCAGTAAAGACGATGCCACTTCGGATCTCAAAACCTGCTGCTAAATCTAATGCTTTGGGTCAAAATGGTAACGACACAGAGATGATCAACGACGTGATAGATATGTCCTCGCCGTACTCACCTGGTTCAACTCTCAGTGACGGAATGTTTGAACCTCCTAGTCCTTACAACAGTCCTCCACCAGTTAATAATAAATCTAAAGGCAATAAGGATACTAAAAAGGACGCATTTGATACACTTTTTGGATCGTCGCCTGCTGCCAATAGAACTTCTGCTAAGGCCAAAGTGAAGAAGGACAAGAGAAAAAAACGTGTGTATCCTGTTTCATCTGGTAAGAATGCTTGTTATTGTATAGTGAAAGAGTGAAAAAGTCTCATTATCAGAAAAATTGGTAACTTTGATCCTTGTCAATCCCATATAAATAGGTGATTTTTATCCCTCAAAGAAATTTTTATTTTTGCATGAAAGTTTTATATTTTCGTTTCTAGTTGTTTCAATTTTATTATTTATGTATATGTTACATGAACGAACTATATCGTAGATTGTGATTTGTCTACTGTAATTAGGTCTAAACGAGTAAAAGAGTTGAAAAGTATATAGGATTGAATCTATTATATTTATTGAGATAGAATTGGAATTTGAATAAGACAAAGTCGTTTGGTCAAAGTTAATGTGTAAAAAATGACGCTTATTTCAAATTCAAGTTTTTAAAATGTTTTCTGTTAAAGAATGCTTGTAAATAAAGCATTCAAATTCAATTCTTTATGATTCACTTATTTTTAGCTACAAATCCCAAAGTTGGCGTTCGCATGGATGAAAATCAGCTACAAATATTAGACGATCTTCCTAGTTCCGCAGTGGAACTGCAAGTAAAGGACAAGGTTAGTTAGCAAAATCATTACGAAAACAAAAAAAAATATAACAATATTCCGCGTTTTTGTAGCCTTTTATAATTAAAACAAATTCTCTTTTCAGTTCTTGAAGAAGCTCAATCGACAGGAAAGAGTTGTAGAAGAAGTAAAACTAGTTCTTAAGCCACATTATACTAAAAAGCATGTGACAAAAGAAGAATACAAGGATATTATGCGCAAAGCGGTGCCGAAGGTGATTATAAATTTGGTTTTTATACATTATTCCATATTAGCAGATTTTAAATTTAATGTTTTGCACTCTGCTTTTTTAATTTTAAACATTTTTTTTTATTTTAGATATGTCACAATCGATCTGGTGAGATAAATCCGAAGAAAATAGGAGCACTTATCGAAGCTTATGTCAAGAAGTGTCGCACTAACAAAAAGAAGACGACAACTTCAGCAGCCTCCTCTAAAGTGGTAAAACCTGTGTAAGTTTGATTCCATAAAATATTTTCTTATATTTAATATAAATTGGAAAAAAGTTCCCTTCTCTTCAATGGCAATTAAATAATAAAATAATTTTTCAATAGATTTATGATTTGAGGATTACTTTTCGAGGTCTAGAAATATATATGTTTCCTTTAAAAGTCTGAATTAAAAAGAGAATCATTTGAATTATTTGCTCATTATTCAATAAAGTGGGTCTTTGCCTCCAGGTTGATTTTTAATTTATGTAAATCGATTATTTATCCAGGAAAAACTTATGGAGTTGATCACAGATGGAAAGCTTTAGAAGGATAAATCTCTTGGAGTCGATAGGAGTAACAATCGATTTCGATTGAGAGAATTTTCTATTGGGATGGTAAGTGATTGTGATGTCTAATTATCTTCACAACGGCAACCGAACAATGTGTATTGTATGTATATAATTAACTAATTGAACATGAGCGCAATATTTTTATTTATATCTTCACTGATATACTAAAGATCATATACCTTAATTAATATTGTTAATTTTAACAGGTAGGTTTTTATTTAATGTCATTAAACCAGTAACTAAGCTTTCGAGAGTGTAATACATAAATCGTGAATGTACTTTTAGAACATTCGTATCTATATTGTACGTAAAGAAATGTCATGTAAAATAACTTTTTGCCGTATGTCAAAAGTATTACAGCAATGGCGTTTCAACTGATTCATGTACTTCATTAAAACGATTGCACTAAACTTACCGATTCGTCTCTTTGAAAATTTTTATCTTAAGCTAATATGATTATTGGTATATATGTGATTATAGTAAATTCAAAATTAACATGGAAGTTTATTCCAGTGTGCGATAATTTATTATTTCACTTTTATTCCGGTTTATTTCAAGTAGGGGAGGTATATTCTCATTGTGCAAAATATATTGTATTACATTTTAAATATAATTTCGATAAAATGAACATTTTTAATATTTATTAAATCCAAATATTTTCTTATTTTTATTTTTTAAGAATTAGTGATTTAAACAAAATGAAATTCACATTTTGATAAAAAGACGCTTTATTCATGGTTGAAAAAACTTTGTTCAGACGCACATACAGTCTATAATAAATGGGTAATAAGTATGCGACATTATTATAACTTTAGATTGAAATAAAATGGATTCTTAAAATAAAATCACATTCGAAATTGGTGAACGAGCCTCAAACTGGATACTAACATATTAATCTATTCCTGCTTATTTGGCAGGAGCAAATCCAACGCGATCATTACCCATATCGAATTCGGTGTAGTATCGTCCGATGAAAACATCTCCCAAGATCCATAGAGGTCCGTTCGGAGGAGGAATATCAATTCCCATGAATCCACTGAGGCAAATCGTCTTGCCAAGCTTGGATACCTAAGAAAAAAATGGGTTAAAATAATGTATTAAATTAATTCTTCAGTAATATTTTTAAGTTGTTTTATCTTTAGTGTAGAAGTCAGTATGAGTCACCAACTGTTATAATTTATGTAACAAACTGGGAATCACATGACGACCTTTCAAGACCTAAATATCTCGGAAGAGATATCCTAATCAAAATTTCTACTTAAGAGTTTATGACCGTTTTATAAATATCTGCAGAGTATTTAAAATCATTTTAAATGGCCTAGAATATAGATAATCAGACAATATTTGATAAAATATAGACTCAGCTAAATAGAGAACAGGATTATTATATAATGAGGCGGTAATAAAACTTACTTTGAGGACATAGTGTTCTCCCTTCAATGGGAACTTTTTGCCGCCGATAACGAAATCGATTTCTGGTAATTCGGGAATTAATTTACAATTGACCTAAGGAAAAAAGTGGAATATGAAAATCATGAAACTTGTCTCAATAGAATTTTTATCATTCAAAAAAAGTACGCGTTTGCACTTTTTGATAATGATGCCATTACTAATGAATAGTTTTCTTACCATCCATTCGCCGCCAACAATTGGCGTAGCACCAATTTTCTCGTTGATTTCCTTAATCTCATCGACTGGACCAGCAATCAGAGAAGTTCCAGTGTCAGCGATAGCTTCACATCCATTCCCGCACAAGGTCTTGTCACCAATTTGAAGTCTAGAACAACAAATAAGTTAGATAATTATCATGAAACAATTCTGCAATATAGACAATTTAAGGAAATTTACTTGTCCATTTTAAATTGCCAATAGGCTTTGCGATCAACGGGGACGTAAGTGAATTCACCCTCGTAATGCTCAGGATCAGAACCTCCCAAGATAATTTCTCCTCCGATTTCAGCTGATGGGTCTCTGAAAAAAAATTTGAAATCAGCTTGTTTAACTGACATAAATAGAAAAAATTGTGATAGATTAACATTGAAATACCTGTTAAGATAGAAACTGAAAATTGGTTCTGGAACCAATCCTTGTTTAATCATATTGTAAAAGACTGGAGTCACGCCATCAACAGCAATTCTAGAATAACCCATTCCCAAAACACCATCGAATTTAGCAGCTACAAATGCTAATCCAGGTTCGCTCATTGCTTCGGCAAAAGTTTGGTTCGCAATAGCAGCTCCTGCCACCTTTGAAATCAAGACTCAATAACATTAATCTGACACTAATTTTCATTTAGAGCATTTAAATTCAAAAATATTGTTTTTAATAAACTTACAGTAACAGTGTCTGTGGATAAGAAACCAGAAAGGCTTCCACTGCCGTACTGGATGGCAAAATCGGTTCCATTTTTAACATAGGATTTTGACGTTTTGCTGTTATATTTATTGTGTAGTACTAAAAAACATAAAAGCGAACTTTCATAAAAATTTAAGGTTTGAAATCTGATTTAAGGGCATTTGGTAATTACCGTAAGGACAAACTTAGTTTTGCTAACTGTAATAAATAATAAACTAGGCCATTTATCTCTCTTTCATACAGATGGAGGTAAATGGTCTAATTTTAATAAAAAAATATTTATTATTGCAAATGTAAAGTTGGCGAAACTAAATTTTCTCTTATGGCAAGTGACATTTATCCTTAAGAATAAATGATAATTCAAGTCTTGAATCATTAAAAAGAAATTAGTAAACAAGAGAATTGAAGACTGTACTTTTATCAATTCACTCTTAATCTTAAACTTTGAAATCTTCAAAACAATTGAAAATATTTATAAAGTAGACACTAGACATAATTGTATACATATGATCTCTAAAACAATGTCTAATGTGATTACTTTGGATTCCACTGTACCTACAAGCATATACGTTTGCAAGTGCCTGATGAAATAAATTGTTAGTTCATTTATTTATAAAAAGTTAATACGCACGGCAAGCAATGTTGGTCAGGTGACATTTTTTGGATGGCACCCAAAGGTTTGAGGAGCCAGTGTCAAAAAGAATGCTAAACTTTTGCGGAGGATTTCCAATGGTAATTTCGCCATAATATTGAGCATCCAAATAATTAGAAAGAGGTTCTGGTGTTAAATCTCCATAACGAATTCGAACCTGGTTGACTTCAGTTCCAACTTCTTGTAGAAACCTTCTAGGAGTTTTTGCTTTGTATACAGGGATCCTTAAAAAGAATTATAATAATTATATTTCTGAGGGTTCTCATAATTATATTTTAATTTTTGTCACCAATTTTCAGAATCAATTGGATCTATTAATTGAAATTTAAACCCTTCATTAATTAGGAAACTTTCAGACGGGAAATTGTAAATAATTTTTCCACAACTAGCATTTGCTTTAATATCTCATTTAGTTTCTTTATTATGATTTACGAAAAGTTGACGGTTTGTCCTTGATCATAAGTAATTTCAGCGAAATGTATAAAATGGTTATATCAACAAAAATTCCACTTAAACTTTAAGTAGAGATAACATAGCTGTTGCAGATAAATTTAAATAATAACAGATTGATTAGAACGTTCAAGGTTCGTCTGGATAATACAATGAATCACAATTCATACTAAAAGTATGTAATCATTTTATATTAATCATCTTGCTTTTTTAAACTACAGACTTTTATACTTTCGAATGCATTATTTGTAATTTGCATATTTAAATAAAGAAATAGACGTGAACGAATTAATATTTTCTAAAAAATTAAATTTCAGTACAAAAAAAAAAACTAAAAATAATGCAGGTTTTATCTTACTACATATTTTTTATCAGTCATTTATTTATTATTTATTTATATGAAACTATATTAAAAGTATGTTATGTATGTCATTTTATTGATTATTAAATTATTTGATTGAAGATCTATTTACTACGATTTTATGACAAAGCAAAATATATAGTATTATTTTAGAAATTAAGAAATAAAATGATACAGCATTCTGCAGTAGTAAAATATCAGAAATAGAAGAATAATGAAAGGGAAAACAAATACGTTTTCTATATTACTTGAAAAACCTTAGTAAATAGGAAAAGCCGTGCATTTTAGAAGTTGTTATTCACTATCAGAATCAGTCCTTTTACCTGAGCAATTCAGCATTTACCGCAATCACGATGAAAAATAGACAAATAATAGAGCGCAACATTTTTGTTAATTTACCACAGTTAACTAAAAAATAAAAATTCACAAGTACTGACAATTTGCGTTATATATGAGAACTCAATTAAACTTTCTCGCTATCTCGAAATGATAGTTGATCATCAACTGCTAAAATCACGGTTAGGTTTCGCTGACTGTCGGTCTGTCGCTGACTTTGCGCTTTGTGACGTCTACATATGTATGTATTCCGTAATCCGATTCGGGTATTCGGTATGACAGGATCGGAATTTCTGGGTGTAAAAAGGGCTCTCCAATGTCTGCCAATGTAAAAAAGAAAATATAATAACTTAATAATTTATGATTTATTTCGTTCGGAGCT
>JAUEJJ010000021.1:11305203-11316529 GCA_032164275.1 Synergus coniferae | reverse complement strand
ATTCGTGGAATGTGGTTATAATCGGTTTCGAAAAAAATCTTCCTTTCGTAGTGTTTAAGTAACATTGCAGTCTCAGTTTGGAAACTTTTTAAGTGTGTTTTTGAAGACATAAATCGGGATTCTGAGCCACTTCAATGCTACATTTATATCGCGTATACGGATTTTCGTGAAATCTTGTGGAAAATACTTTCAACTTCCAATTTTGGGCTTTTCCAACTTGGTTACGCAAGGACCAAAACCTTTAGGAATGGCAAGGCAATGAAAATAGCAAGGCACCAAAACTCGTTTTAAAAAGAAATCGCTAAGTGAATTTCAAAATATTTATTAACTTTATACATGTAAATTTGAGGTTACAAGGAAACTTTTCGATCTTGGCCATATAAAATTTCATAAAGCCTCTTACGGCCTTGTATTTACGATGAATTACAAATTAATCGTTTCCAACTCAAATTTTCTATAAGTTTTAAAGTTTGAAGTACATGTGCAATGTGCATACTTCAAATTATTGTAGACGTTTTTAAAAGGATTTTAAACCTAACTAATTCATTTAAAATGATAGGATTTAGAAATATTGGGGTTTTACTATTTAAAAAATGCATTATTTTCTGGTCTAGTGAATTATTGGTCAGTTTTGGTAATTCTTAAATTTTCAGAATTTAGAATTGAAAATTGTTAGAAACAGTATCCGACTCAACAGGACTTTTTTCGTTAATATATACAACTAGTTAGTATCTAAATTAGTAGGAAGTTTTCAACTAAATCTATCGATTAAATGAAAACATCCAATTGCCATTTGAAACAACCAGTTTTATTTTACCCGGAATAGCGAACACATGGAATTACACAATATATATTATCCTGTACAAGTATTTCTGTTGTTAGTCGGTAATTAACATTTATTTTCATCTAAACATTAGTTTTAATAATTAGGTAGGTTTTGAATATCCTTACAGACCCCGTTAAATTTTGTACGACAAGTGCTTTCAGCAGATCAGCGAATGCCAGTTTAATTAGACATTAATAAATGGCATATGGCAGTTGTTTGGTGAGATTCGATTAACTATAAACTGAACTACGTAGATTGAACTAGCAAAAATGCTTTTACCTAAACAACTTTAATACGTTGAACTAACATCTTTACTTCACACAGATGAATTTTTTCTATTAGGTGATCTTCGCGTGCGTCGTTTGCTTGCCAGATTCACAAATCTAACTCTTTTATGTTTCACATAAATGCAATCGCCTTGTTCATACAACTAAAAAATTTGTTACTTTGATAAAATAAACTCTGAAACTTTGATTGTTTTTACCATAAGTACCATGACTATGACTAATGTCAATATTATCCCTTAACTGGAATAGTGTCTTCTTAAGTGTTAGTCAAATCAAAAAACACATGTTTTAAATTACAGTTTTTGACGAAATATAAACACCATGTAAAATCAATTCGATTTTAAGTATTAATTCGTGCAAATTATATCCGAATGATTAAGTTCTCTTAAACGTAAAGATAATACATATTTCCACGTAAGAACATGACCAGTCAAGGGTTAAAATTGCTTTAAAACAAATCAAAAAAAAAATTATGAAAAAAAAAATACTGTCTACGAATATCGTTGTTAATGAAGACTGTTTCAACGATCTTGACCTGCTCTAGATAAGTTTTACGAATGCACCGCAGTACGCATTTAGATAAAAGAATCTTTGAACTGCGTTATGAGAAAATTTGTGCATCTATGCCTGCCAGTAAAACGCAGTGTAATTACTTTAATACTTCCACATTAAAATCAGACTTTAAGTAACTTAAGATTCAGGATCAGCATTGTACAAACAGCATGTTTCACATTCTTCGTCACCGGGACTAGAATGATTGTTTTTTACCAGATTCCCTTGCAGGAATGTATTTTAACTTACACAGGAATTAGTTCAAGTTGGTTTTACACTTTGCAATCAGTCGATCTTACTTCCCAAGAAAGCTACTATCGACTCGAGTCTTCAGAGAAATTATTTTCCTCTAAAGACTAGCCTAAAGTGCAGGATTGCACTTGGTGATCGCCTTTGTCGTTATTTATAAAAAGTAATAATAGGTTTGCGTAAATATGAATTTTGACGCGCTGAAGCGCTCTCACATGCTTGCATATGTTTAAAAGTGTGTAACGAGGGTAGCAAATTTCTATCATAGTATGTGCAATGCTGATTCGGTAGTGCAGCACCGCCTTAAGGCTATGATGCACAAGATCTTGATACTTAACATACATACACGGCCACTCTCAACGCAAAAACGTAATCGTAAACAATATCAGAGTTTTGCGATCGACACTCGTTCTTCATGGCGATGCACTGATGATTATGTTGGATTCTGACATCACGTTTAGATGGTGAAACTGTCTATAGATCAGGTCTATGGATTACGTGTACTACGGAACATTAGGCAGTGGCCTCAGTTGCTCCGTTGCTTTCAGCTTCGGCTTCCTCCAACTTTGCTTTCTTTTCGGGACTCGCACCGTCTGCGGAGGCATCGTCAGTCAAATCAGCTCCGACAGACTTCCTCTTTATGCAGCAGGTATCGACTGGAGCATCTAGCAAAAATAGATAAATTAGATTTAAAATAAGGATTAGATTAAAGAATACAATTAGTTCCAAATATTTAAATTGGTCTTTCAAATTATTTGTAAAGTTAGAAATGTGGCGAAGATGAACTATAAATAGGTTTGCAACCTCATTTGGGACCAAAAAGTATCTTCCAAAAGAGATTGAATTATTCAAGAATTAAATTGGGCGTTAGGTAGTTACTCGAAGTTTAAGTACATAGTTCGTTTTGCTAGTCGTGCATTCCGCAATTTACCTGTAGAGTCGCCATTCTTGGCGGGTTGTTCCTCCTTCTCGTCAGCTTCCTTTTCCTCACTCGAGCCATTTTCTTTGGTCTCTTTGTTAACTCCATTTTCTGACGTTTTGGAGTCTTCGTCAACCTCTTCGTCAACTTCTTCCACAACCTTCTCCACAACCTTTGCTGGTTTTTCTTCGTCTACCACCTTCTTCTCAGGTGTGCTGACAACTTTGGTTTCTCTGAAAATTAGAAACATATATTAAAGTATATGAATCATAAATGGAAAACTTTCAAAAATATTTTGTTCTTTAAGCGTTTAAAATTTAATTTTATCATTCGCAACAAATATCAAGAAACAACAAAATGAAAACGAAGAAAATAAAAAAAAAGAATAAATAAAACAGAAATAGTTCAGTGTAAACAAACGAGTAGAAAGTCATATGTGTAAGAAGTTTTTACTAAAGTTTATAACAACTAAATCCTAGTCACAAAATTCGTAAAATTCATCTGCTTTATTCATAATGAATGATTACGTCAATATTAAGCCTTGAGACCATGAATAACAATAAATCGATTACAAGCTACATGTAATATTTTCATATTACTCATCGTACTCGACTTATGCAATGAAGAACGTTACGTTGCAAGCACACTGCCTGTTTGAAGTTTTCAAAATAGTCTCGTAACCTGAATTAAATAGCCTCAATATTTTCGTGCAGAATAACGAGGTTAGGAGGCGTTAAATTTTTAAGCCTGATATTTAAGGCATTTAAGGTCATCTTCACTTACTCGCATTGTTATTATCATCATCGCCGGAAAACAAACAATTTTCAATTCTAGGAAAGAGACAATAATAAGTCATTCTCAATCCAAACAAATCAATAAAAGTTTTTAATCTAAAAGAAAACATTTTTTTATTTCAAAATCAATTAATAATCTTATACTATTTCAAAATATTATTTAAGATTGAATTGACTAATAAATTTGTATAAACTCTTATCTAAATGAGATACACATACCTATAATACCTCACAAGCGATTTTTAGCAAGTGTGAGTTATACGATACTATAGCTACAATCTCGTACTACTACAAAGTCAATTTCTTCGTGTTGGTGAGAATCACCAATGCAGGAATGAGTTCAGTACAGTGGAAAGAGGACATATATATAAAGTAGAAAGAAATAGAGATAGACGCCATCACTAGCGCCCTCATCCAGAAAGCGGATTTTGCTTTGGCGCGGTAAATTGTGGATAGACGCGAATAGAATGTTTGCACTACATTTTTAACCCTCATAAAAATCTTTTCTAATGCATAATTTGTATTTAAAGTTACCTCGAAATTCGATGAAACTTCATTAGCCCGAAGAAAACGAAAACGTTGTGTATTTTTCCTTATTATATGCTTTTAACTGAATCGGTAAGGAACAGATCGATTGATTCGGCGTACAGTCCGTTTCAAAACCGGGAGAGAAAACGTCTACGTAACTGGAGAAATCCTTTCGAATAAATGAAGAATTGAATTTGCCCTTTGTTTAATAGAGTTCTAAAATTGATATTTAAAATCTTCATTTTTAACATTTCTCTTTTAATATTTATATTGAATCCGATCTTTATTTATCAGATTTCTCTTTGATCCAAACCGCGTGCAAAGATGAAACTCGTAGAAAGAGAAAAGTGAAATGCCGCGCACGAGATCCCCTTACTTCAGTACCCCCCTTTTAAACACGGCATTCTCTGTCCCACTCATTGCCGAAAAGACGCATTAAATTCCGACAAAAAAATCAGATGCATTTTTTTCAAAGTTGCAAACGCATTCCCACAATTTTTTTTTAACGCCAAAATTCTGGGAAATCAAGATCAAACCGGAACGCACACGGCGTGGTTCCCCCACCACTTCTCCTTGAATAATCATAATCAAATAGCATTTTTCATTAATTCTTATGAAAAATAGATGAGGATGTATCAAAAAAATTGTTTTTTGCCTTTCATGAATGTGGATACTCGTAGAATAGAAAAAAATAGAGAAAATTAGGGACGCGATACCGCGCGTGACTGGCGTGGATTCACGAGGCAATCAGCCAACAAAGTTTTTAAGTAATTGTACGAAATAAGTAGATATTAGGAGACACTCAGATACTCACTTTGCTTCGATATCAGCCATTGTGTTAGATTTGATGTGGATATTTACGGAAGCACTAATAAATACACAGAATTTTCAACACTGAGATGCACAATGAAGAAGCAGAACACTACAGTACGCGTGCCGAACGACAAGTGAAAGAGGAGTCGACTTACTCCGGCCGGCGGCCTTCCCGCGCGTTAAAAATCAAAATGGCTGACGAGACATGACCTCGAAGTTTGATAATTTTTCTTGAAAACGTCCCAGATTTCTACAATTTTACTATTACATGTTATAAAGAACTAATTATAATCTATAATTATAGCGCCTTTGACTTCTTCATGAAAAGTGACAATCTAAATTAAATACTTTAAAAGAGTCAATTTGAAAATTTAGTTTTTTCGCGGGGAGAGGTCTCTGCTTATGAGAACTTTAGTTCGCATTAGTTGGCCAGAGTTCCTTTACGTAAGTGCCTAGTTTTGGAGAAATGATTAATGATTAATGCATTTTTATTTTCTTTTGTGGAGATTTGGTTTGTATACCTCGTGAGACATAAGAAAGGAATTTGATGTTTATTTAAATCTCGGATCCTTGACCTTCTTAACATTTTGTTGAATGAAAGATCTAGCCTAAGAAATGTAAAGGCTGTAAAGGTAACCTCAAAATGTTTGTTTTTCATCTGATATTATAGAGCAATTACTTGCAATTACAACCTGTTGTTTCAATAGGAATGATTTTGTTTGTGAGGGAGAATCGGTTGTATACAATCTATGTTCTTTCTTGAACTTGTTTTCTTTTAGAGAATGTTTTATTAAGCATATGCCGGTGTGTTCTCCAGATCGGAAGCCGGCACTGTGGCAAAGGAAATGTTCTAGAAGTTTTCTTATACTCAGCCTCATTTCCGGCGACCGGCGTGTATTAAAAGCATTAAAAGGTACCAGAGTCAGAGAAGGTACATAGAACAAGACCACTGTCCATGTTACAGGATGCATTTTTACGTCTCAGTCTTTCTGAACGTAATTATTTCGTTTCGTTGTATCAGAGTATGTTCCTCAATGATTGATTCTCAAGGAGATTTGAATTATGTACATACATATTTATGACTGCCGAAAATTTCGAATTATAAAAATCCCTTGTCTTCAGGATTTTCAAAATTCAAATTTTCTTCCACTGAAAACATATTAATTATTATATAGTTTTATTTTCTTGGTATAAAATCATTTTATTTTCAATTTGACGAATTTTTTTTGATAATTTAAGATTTGTAAAAAATAACACTTTTATTTTTAATATTCTGAACCTGAGGCAGATGGAAAATTAATTTCAATTTAATTAAGCGCAAGGAACTTGATGCCCAAATTTTCAAAGCTTAGCAGAATATGAGTTGAAACACGTGCGCATGCGATCACCTTATGGTGATAGATCGATACTTACTATATTTATAACGGGAAGAAATACGTAATGACAAGTTCAGACAACTTTTTTTTCGAATGACCGATGTTCACAACTCTCATCTCAAGGTGTAGCAAAGATTTATTCATTTTCGAAGAACATAAAAGAAATTATTTATATCTATCAATGTCAAGGCGCTTCAAAGTTAAAGAATATTATTTTCGACCTTGAACCGATCAATAGATTTTTTTTCATTACCTCCATAAATTAATCTTTTGGTTTATATCTTAAGCTCGATTTTTTTTCTGTAAATGAGCTTGTACAAGTTTTTGAGGAATATTTATTTCAAGTATAGATTTTGGAAAATGAACAAAAATTATTGGGTTTCAAATTTATCTTCAGTTATTTTTAAGGAATAGGAAATATTCGTCTTGCAAGAATGATTGTATGAAACGTACTGATCAAACTCTAATTAAAATAGTTCATTTTTCCAATTTTGATTTTACAAAAGCTTATATTTAATCTAAATTATTATTAAAGAAGATAATCTATAAATGAATCCAATTTTTAACTCAATTTATTTACATGAATCTTTGCCAAATTTCACTTTTGGATACCTGTTCCAAAATTCTTGCTTATATTTTTCTGGGAAAATGTGATCTTTGTTCCATTTATATGTATTACGTTCTGAGTCTGCACTTTCAATGTTTAAATATGCATTCGCGGGGGTATTCTTTGAAGTAACTTCGAAAATTTTCGCCCATTTCTGTGAATCTTCGTTAATAGTCACAGTGATGTTAATTATTATTTTTATGTCGAGACACTGAATTGAACTGCCGATTATGGGTTTGAGTGGTTTGATGAACACTAATGGTATACTAGTATGTATTATTATTTACATTTGTTCATGATTTCTCCCTCCTTTTGCAGACTTGCCGGTCTTCTTGTGAAAACAAAATTTAAACAGTTAGAGTTATTTCAAATATTTCAATAAATGAATATGTATATATTATGCAAATATTGAAAACAAACGCTAAATTTTGAATAATATTACACTGGAACCGTGTGTCTTATAACCTTCAGTGTTAAAAATAGTTTTGTATATATTTGACGCAAGTCTCTTTTATTTATGGAATTACAATGCCTCACCTCGATCACACACTTTTTTATTTATCATTTAATATTCTGAAAAAAAGGAGATATGAAGTATTTAAATTAGTAGATTATTTTTCACATGACTTGTAATAAAACTGAATAGCAATTATTCTATTATATTTTAATTTACAAGATGAATTTTTCCCCATTTATTCTTTATAAATCTCATTATATTGTAGACGATGTACAATGCGGTTTGTGTCAGGCGCCAAAATATGTTTACTCTAAAAGAAGCAAACGAATGGCACGTGTCAAAGATAATTCGTACCCCCAAAACAGCTGCTGAGCATAGCGCAGGTGGAAGCTCACACAGAGTCACAGGCAGGACTCGAAACGCAGATGTTCCGCTATTTTTCATACTCGTGCTTACAATTAATATCCTCCTTTAAAAATTTTAGTTGAGATCATTAAAATGTTCTCTTAACTGCCCTTTGATTAGAACTGTCTTGAATTGGAATTAAATTCATTTTCTGGCTAAAGAGCAGGGCAGTTTTCATCTTTTATTATTTATCTCTTTTTCGTTTCTTAAATAAGTAAGTAGCAGGTGGTTTCTTAATTATAGGCTTCACAGCTTGGGTTCTTGTCGAGCTTGCCTTATTTCAGTCGAAAAAACCGTGAAACTTGGAAGATTTTGTTTTAAATTTTAACTCACAGTTACAATTTCGAATTTGTTGAGTTTTTGTAGAGAATCTCTCAACATGTTTCAAAACTTCAAAGGTTAGAAGTTAATCCGAATTGAACTGAATGAACTTTGCAGGCCCGAGGGCGAGTAAAGCGAAAAGCAATTAGTTTCATTTATATATTTTCCCGGCAGAGAGAGAATATTCTTTCAAAAGTAAAATTAAATTTTAAATCAAGTTCTCTGAACGTACAATTTCAGTATATTGTCAGGAGCATAACTAAAAGTTAATTTTTTAATAACAAGTTAAAAACTGAAACTAATGCGGGCTGTATTCCGTTACACCTGTGACATTCGAAAGGAAGTACGCATCGCTTCGTCGACGAAGGAGTTCTTTGGCCCTATCTCTTATTTCCTGAACTGTGAAACACAAGGTTCTACAACCTCAGCTTGACTGCACCACTTTATATGAATATTCTTAAGTAGAGACAAATTTCAATTGCAAAGAAATCTGAATCTGAAAATAAAATTTGGCCAAAGATCTGTTTGTTTGATAGGGGTTGTAAAATTCTCATACTGCGCTTACAATCGAAAACTTTTAAAACATTCTCCTTTCAAAATTACAAAACGGTTTGCTCTTCTCTACTTTATTGAAAGCCTTCAAAGTTTTATTCAATTTAAAACAGCTAACTTTACTCCTCCCAAAATGGGACAAACTTCCATTTCAAAAGATTGCAATTTTCAAAAGGTATACGACTTGAGCGATTAAATTGAATATTTTATAGAATACGAAGTTGGAAATTCCAAGCCACTAACATAAAAATTTCCAAACATTTGTCGAGGGATAAAATTTACTAGACAGATTTTTCCCTTTTGCTCTACAATAGGCACAGTCTGAAAGTGTCTCTCAATAAGATAAACTTTCATTTAGACACATATGAAACCGGTTAAACAACATAGTCTAGACCTGAATGAAAGTTTTATTGAAATAAATTACTTTT
This sequence comes from Synergus coniferae, assembly GCA_032164275.1. NCBI lineage: Eukaryota > Metazoa > Arthropoda > Insecta > Hymenoptera > Cynipidae > Synergus > Synergus coniferae. The sequence goes on along the minus strand of JAUEJJ010000021.1, from coordinate 11,307,415 downwards.
ATTATTGAAACAACGAATGTAGACTTGAAATTCATTTTAAACTTATTCAAAATTCATAAAAATCTTTTTGATTACGCATGAAGTTCAAATAGCAAGGAAACTCGAATAGAAAAACAGCGAACTCCAGTTCTCGGGCAGACTAGTAGACGCGTACAGAAATAGTCCGTAACTTTCCATTACGCTCGAGGAAGAAGGTCGACTGGCACTGGCGAATATGCGATGACCGCAAAAAGATTTCACCTCGGATTTCACTGTGAGCTGCAAACGCTTGTTCCAAGTTGCAGTAACTTGGAGTGCTCATCTTGTGCTTGTGCACTGTACTAAATTCATTCAAGTAGTGCAGTTAGAAATAGCGACCCTCGACAATGAAATGATCGTGACATGTAAAATCTTTCTTGGATCGGATTTCGCACGGGCAACGATTAAGAGATGATTTCATTTATACTATGATTTGAATAATTCTCAGAAAATATGTGCTATAGCTGATTCAGGACAATCGAGAAATTTATATAATATACTGTCCCACGCAACCTTGGTTTCTGTGCAAAATAGTGAAAAAAGGTATCGGGCGAAAGTTGCTCGGTTCTGCTTGCTTCTTTGCTGCATAAGATTGCATTCTGAATAGACCGCGGGTACTTACAAATCCTATTAGGAACAATAAATAAAAAAAAGTTTCGCGTGGAACTTCAAGTGCAAGTTGATGGCGTGAAAAATGGATAAATTCGCTAGTCCTTTGTAGGCCCTTTTCATAGTAAATTTATATAATTATCTCCTTAAACAAAAAATATTGAAAATAGGAATGGAATAGGAATTATTTTACTGTAGGAATTAATGTCTACTTGCAGGTGTTATAGTTTAAATAGAAGGTCTTTTAATTGGTCTAACGGTATTTCTTTCAACTTGCTGATGCACTGTCCAAGATACGAAAAAATTACCCCATTTTTGAAAGACTAACGAGCACCGAAAATTCTGTTTACTGGCGCGTAACTTTCGTATATTTAAGTCAATTTAATTTTTAAACGTAAAGTTTAGAGAATTATTTGTCCATTGTGTCTTATACAAAACTAGTAAATACCCAAATAATTTTCAATAAGACAATTTAAGGATGTGATCAGTGATCACCCGTTACAATTTTTAATTTTACATTATGTAAATCCCTTCTTTTAAATAGTTAACATAATATTCTAGCTCATAAAAGGTTAATCAAAAGCAAAATTGATGTTTCAGATAAACATCTGGTCCTGTACTTTTTAAAAGGTTTAAGACAGGTCTGTGTTTGTTTAAGTACATTTTCTATGAGATTTCCGGCCCTTCGATGACCTCGTTCCTAGAGTGTAGGTTCAGGTCGGTTATTTTAGTCTCCCATCCATGATCCAAACTATTATGTACCTCCCATCGGTTTTGCCACTTTATATACACATCGAGATAATCAAATTTGTGATTTCAAGCTTTAAAATTGAACTCTAACACATTATTTCACCTAAGCGCAACCTTTCACACAGGACTTGCTTCCTTTATCCATATAAGCTCTAGAGAAAATAATTAAATCCAAATATATTCGTTTTTTTAACTTGATATATCTGCTGAGCGACCTGTATTAAAAACTTATAGCAGTTGTAGACGGTCTTAGATACTAAATTAAAGGAAGTGTCAGCTGTGTGGTCTTGAGATCTTTTGACAAATTGGTACTGGGTACTTGAGACTTTGAGTTCAGATTCCGGGCTTTGAATCGATAGGCAGAATGGTCGCGCGCATATAGGTGCTTATTTATCAAGTCATCTTCATGCTAGGAAGCGCATGTGTCGGTTCTCCGGCCGGCTGCTTGTTCTTCATTGTTCACTTATTTATTTGATAAAAATGATGAAAAACATCTTTTATAGTAATAATATTCTGCAGGATATTCCATTCATGGTCCAAAATATCATAGAAAGTTTCTAAAGTTATATCTATGGAATACTAACTGTATAACTCTTGAAGGTGATTTTGTAGTAGGCTAGTAGGATATCTCGTGGATTTTGAATCCATAACGGTTCAAAACTATCTTTCTCTACTGGTGTATGATCCAAATGAAGGTCGTAATTTTTCGGAAATACGCGGTTTGGAAACCAGAACGATTAAAATAGCTTTTGCTAAGTCATCTATTTTTTTCACTCAATACAAGAGAAAAACGAATGACTTTTCAAAATGAAGTTAAGGTAAATGCACCTATTTG
>JAUEJJ010000021.1:11287409-11305103 GCA_032164275.1 Synergus coniferae | reverse complement strand
CAAATATGTGTTTTATCGAAATTTATAAATATAACGCGAATTTTATTTTTCATATTCCGCGACATTTGTGTTCACTCGTGCGCAGAGGGTAGATTCTTATTTTGCTTTTAGGAGAGAAAATTATTATCTTGGGTCCGTTTAAAAAAATAAATTTCGGACCTTTTTATAACATCTTTCTACACAGTGAAAATTAGTATAGCGTTTAAAATGATAAGATATTCTCGCTTTTATTTATTCTGAACAAACAAACGATTCTCCTGTGAAACATTCAATTTCAATTGCATAATTTTACATGTATGTGTGCCTATTAATCCTTATCAACAATTCAGGGTTCACAGCGGTTGAGTCGTTTATATTTAGGGGAAAAGTATTTAGTTTCCTTCAATTTCTATAAAGATGGAATATTTCCAAAGGAAGGATAATTGATATTTACATAATTATGTAGTAATAACAATTAAATATAAAAAACGCTCAAATTCCGAACTCTGAACCTTGAAAATCTTGAAAGTTGCAATTTTTGTTCGGAGTAATTAATTGTATCTTAAAATTTATTAGGTTCTTAAATCATATTATATGGAGGATGTCCGAGGGTTTATGAGATAGAGAGAGAAGGTCATTGAAGGGCATAAAGAAGGAAAGAAAATCCTGAAAGCGAACGCTGGCCAACGCTGGCCAAGAGAATTCCCTTCTCTGTGCTTCTCTGATTATAAGCTAATTATTCGCAAGCTAAATACTGAACAGTGGTTCAGTCGTTGCCTCGCTGATCATCTGGGCGACCTGGGTAGAGCCACGTGCTTCATCTTTTCTCCAGAAGGAGCAGCACTCTCCAGGGCACTCCTAGCCCGCGAGTTGCCCGAGTGCCGTTCACATCGTTGACGTTGACGTCTGCGTTGCTCGTGTTTGCTCGGCTCGTTGCTCGGTACTCGGTGCGCGTCAGCGATTCAACTTCTCCTCCTGAAGAGAGCACTGTCCGTCTTCTCTACCATTTGTCGCATTTGTGTAAATTCCGGGAGGAGAAGGCAGGTCGTGCCGCCATCTTAGAGAAGGTATTTGTCTCGTCTGCTGTACTAGACAGATCGAGTTCAACGCTCAACGATAATAAAGTGACAGAAAGTGTCAACGTCGTCTGGGAAAAAGTGCGATTGTGACTGGTGCGTAATCCCCTGGATTATTGTGCTAAAAAGTGTAGGTGATCGGTGAATCGGTCTGTCCGCTTGTGTTTGGCTAAAGGACGAACTACATATGCTCCTGACACACTTTAGGAACGATCCTCGGACTCTCGAGTAGCAATAAAAAGAGTGAGTCACTCTTGGTGTGGTTTATTCTCAATTCTAGTTTTGCTTGCTTTTAAAGGGCCAGGAAACGAATTTGTAAGAGCCGTCGAGGGTCACAAGTTGTCTGCTGAAATATGGCGCGGATTGCAGACAAGGGACAGTATTGACCTATTTATACCTTGGGTGAAGGAAGGAAACCTAGGCAGATTTCACAGACGTCGAAGGACCAGGAACGTGGAATCTCCGCTCCAAAGAGTCCAAGGCTTTCCACGAGACAATTTTCGGTGATTATAGTCGATCGCCCTAGTGCGAAAAAAAAACGAAACCCTGAAGAAACTCGACGTTCGTGGAGCCCTGGCAGGCTGGAGTGCGACTGGTAAAATGGGCAATAATGCCGCGACAGCGAACAAGAAGGTGGACGCGGCAGAGAGTGTTAAAGAATTCTTGGATCAGGCCAAGGAGGAGTTCGAGGAGAAGTGGAAGAAGAATCCTACCAACACCGCCGCTCTTGATGATTTCGAGAGAATCAAGACCCTGGGCACCGGCTCCTTCGGTAGGGTCATGATAGTGCAACACAAGCCCACCAAGGAGTACTATGCCATGAAGATACTCGACAAACAGAAGGTGGTCAAGCTCAAGCAAGTAGAGCACACACTCAACGAGAAGCGTATCCTCCAGGCCATCAGCTTTCCCTTTCTCGTCTCCTTGAGATTTCACTTTAAGGACAACTCGAATTTGTACATGGTGCTCGAATATGTGCCAGGGGGCGAGATGTTTAGCCACTTGAGAAAGGTCGGTCGCTTTTCCGAACCTCACTCTCGGTTTTACGCTGCACAGATCGTCCTCGCATTCGAGTATCTGCACTACCTCGACCTTATCTACAGAGATCTCAAGCCTGAGAATCTTCTCATAGATTCCCAAGGTTACCTAAAGGTCACGGACTTTGGTTTCGCCAAGAGAGTGAAAGGAAGGACGTGGACCTTGTGCGGCACACCCGAGTACCTCGCACCTGAGATCATCCTAAGCAAGGGTTACAACAAGGCAGTAGACTGGTGGGCGTTGGGTGTCCTAGTCTATGAAATGGCTGCTGGCTATCCCCCTTTCTTCGCTGACCAGCCAATTCAGATTTACGAGAAGATCGTGAGTGGCAAAGTACGTTTCCCTTCCCACTTTGGCTCAGATCTCAAGGACCTCCTGCGCAACCTTTTGCAGGTTGATCTTACTAAGAGGTACGGTAATCTCAAGGCCGGAGTAAACGACATTAAGGGACACAAGTGGTTCACCAGTACCGACTGGATAGCAGTCTTCCAGAAAAGGATTGAGGCCCCATTTATACCCAGGTGCAAGGGCCCCGGTGACACTAGCAATTTCGACGATTACGAAGAGGAGGCGCTCAGAATCTCCTCTACTGAGAAGTGCGCCAAGGAGTTTGCCGAGTTCTGAACGGTCGACCCGATCGTCGATCATGGATGCTGGCACGCGGAGAAACCGCCACCGCGACGCGTCCCGGACGAGCGAACGTCCGCGGGGAAACGAGCGTCGACGTCCAAGGTTTATTTTTACCAGGAAGAATCTCTTTTCTCCAAAGATCCTAGAGCCGTTCGTCGCTCGACGTCAGGGTCGCAGGCAGGGGAGGCTCTCCGTTCCCTCTGAATCCCATACATCACAAAACCTGAAATACCCCCTCAGGTCCCTGAATCCCCCAAAAAATCCCTGAATCCTACTTTGATTAAGTGAAATTCCTGGCTTCGGCTCTGCTCGGCTCTTCCAGGAGGGACGGAGGAGGATGACCGATACTTCCAAACCTGGTACCATCTACGAGCATTGGACCATTTTGCTTTGTTCGCCGATGTACAAAGTTCGTTAAACGCTAGCTAGTCGCCGTAACTATTCTACCTTTAACGAAACACGCGGCTACTCCAAGGACGCTGGGAGGCACGAAACCTCGAAATTCGTTTGCCATTGCGAATCTAGGGAATGTCGTCGTTTTCAGAGTGTACCTTGCGACGAGGCGCGTAGTTCGGTATAAGTTTTTATGGATGGTGCTGTTGTCGTGAATTTATTTATCATAGTGCAATTTAGTAATCGAGAATCTAAATGTCCATCGCAGTCCTGAGCGTCGACGAAAATTGACCCCCAGGGCTTGAACCCTGCCCAAAAATTGGAAAAAAAAAAAAGAAAAAGAAAACTTGATATTCAATGACCGCACGAGATGAAAACGTTGAAAGTGTGTCGATCACTCTGATAGTGATCCCAGTGCAGTGCAGGGAAGAAGCATATCAGTGTAATCGTGAATGTGGCATTCGCTGTTGTTCGGAATGCAACGGATTGTCAGATGCAGTCAGGTTTGTCGTTTGTTGCTGCGCATTTCAGATGTATCTTCGGTTTTCGAGTGCGAGGCGACCGATGTGAATGGGCATGCGTTCTTGTAGCAAAAGTACGAGTCAAGAGAAACTCCCGAGTGCTGTGTGATAGTCTAGAGATAAATTCTCCTTAGATTACGTATTTTCTAGGATATTTTCCTCCCTACCTCAAGATTGCATGAACACCGTTCGTTTACACGACCCGAACAGGCGTTTCTCCGAAAGAGATAACGAAAAATAAATGAGCAGTCAATCGTATTGTTAAAGTCAACTTGAAGATTGGGGGATCATTGAGTATACTAATGAGCTAACAAATCATGTTTATTTTTCTAAACTTTCAATCATTTTTGTAGTGTCAATGACCAGGGAACCGGCAGAAACATGTATTTCAAGTTCTTAACGTTCAACTGAGAGACATTTTTATTTGTTTGTTATTTAAACTCAAATTATTCCTAGAATGTTTTTTCATTAAAAAGGAAATAATTTGGTGTTTATACCAAGGTATATTTCGGAAATTTCAAATCATTCGCGGAATCGACACCTTGGATTTTTAAATGATTTTCGCGATAGACCTGATTTTCTTCTGTTAACCAGTTTCGCCTGTGAACTTTTCTCTGAGAATTTTATTTCAATTTTTTTTTGTACATTCTCATTTTCATATATCTTTAATCAATTTTTAATGAGATAAAATTCAAATCCACATTTTGGAAATAGCACTACTATTTGAATAATAAAAGATATTTTTGTTTAAATAATTACATTAAAATATTTTTGGATTATTTCAGTTGATTAAATCCTGACCAAGAAAATTATATTTAAAGTTACAAAAAGCAAAGTATTTTATATAAAAGTATAGTTATTTCGTCTCAAAATGATGGATTTTCATTTTAATTAATAGATACATGTTATTAAAGATATAATGAAAATAATGAAATTTTAAATTCTCTTGACATTGTTAACAATATTTTGAAACATTTTTAAAGAATATATTTCCATTAATATCTTACGCGTATAAATTAGAAAAAAAAATCGAGTCAGTTGAGTCTATTAAATCTATTTTAGAATCTATTTATGAAACTTTATTCTATCTTGGTTGATATCTACTTTGCTATAAAAGCCTCAAAAATAATAAATTAATATTTACATATTTGAGGCTTTCTTGAAAGCTAGGTCTTTAAATATTCAAACTTTCACAATAATTACAGTATAAAAATATAAAACAAGGCTACAATTCGCATTTATTCAATTCATAAATTACACCTTAAACAGATGAGAGTGATTTGCAGAACATATTAATTGTTTCAAGAATATTTTTTTATATGACATTTATTTTTACAAGTACTTACATATTGTCATTTATTTATTATTAAATTTGTTATATATTAATAATTATTATTTTCTTATAGAAGTGTTCAAAGATACTCTTATGTTTTACATTAGAAAATCTGTAAATAACAATTTTATTACATATATAATTCTTAATGGAAAGTGCAATATAAATATAAGCTTACGTGATGATTTAAAAATATTTAATATTTAATATTATAAAGTCTATGTAATTAGCAATTAATTATGTTGAACAAATCATTTCTCAGCATATGAAAATGTTAAACCTTGTCTTATATGAATTATGACTTTTTTTTTAAATGAATTATAAATTGTTGAAGCTGTATTTGAAGTTGAATGTTATAAACGTCGAGAGAATGATTACAAACATTTTATTCGAAAGTTAATATATTAAATGAAGGATTCGTTTACATGTGTATATGCTCGCGTGTCAAAATGGGGGAGAAAATTTTCGTGATGAAATTCTACACAAATAATAATCCAATAAAAATGCAACGAAATTACTCATTCACCGGGATTAATGTAACTTATCCACTTGCCATGAAATGTGTCTTAAATTTTGTCTAACAACTTTGAAATTATCGTCGACTTGTTTATCTAATTTTTTGAAAACTTAAGAACAGGTGCTTGGCCAGCAAGGTACGGAAAAAAGAGAGGAAATCAGTCGTCAGAGAAAGAAGCTAGATTTAGGTTCTAAAATTGGCACGCATTGTAACGTAGGATCTAGAAATTCTAGGTTCCACCAGTTATTTTAGGATCTCTATAGTGAGCTCGATGGACGCGGAGGAATACCAAGCAAGTGTACACACGGTGCGAATTCGTCCGGAAGGTCATTGGTTAACCTGGATTAAGTTCTAAAACCTCGCTCGTGTCGACACGAATCGAGTTTTGAAACTTTAACCAGATACATGAACCTTCAGGGAGAAAGTGGACAGTCTTATTTTTAAAAACATTGTCTTTGAAAGAAGCTTTTAAATTTTCAAATTGGACTCAATTATCTAGTTGATCGTTCAATCGGTTCTTTCGCTCATAAAGTACGCTATGCAGATTATATTGATTGTGAGATGAAATAGCAAGTGGAAAGTGCAACATCTATTCTGCCTTTTAATAATCCCAGTTGAAAGGGATATTTTCATGGTTGAAGGATTGACCATTTTTTGGATTGTGAATGAGGTATAGATAAATGACGTATCGGAATTTTAACCTGTGAAATATTCTTCATTAATTCAAGGTCAAACTAATTTTGAGACGCAGACTTTCGTGAAGGTTGATGGATACTTTGTCTTGATTACGTCATTTTAGTTTGACCTATCATTTGACCCTAACTAGAGAATGAACAACGTGGTCCTTTTGACAGCTTTCAGCTTCTTGTTTTATTTGAATTAAACGTAGAATTTCTTCATAAAAACATGTAAGGTTTTAGCGTCGTTTTGTTATTTCCCTCCATTTGGAAAGTTATTAATTACATTGCTAGAGTGTTTTTATAAAAATTCTTTATTTTTAAGTCCGGTCCATAAACCTGTTGTTTTATCGTGTGCGTTGCTATCCAGGAAATAGGATGTCGGCGCACTTTGCAGGAAATTGTACAGGAAATGATTGATTTCTCATGAACAATAGCGCCTATTAAACGGACAAATATCGAATGTAATTCTAATCATGTCGCCTTTTTTTATCTTTAAAATTCTATCGTTAATGTTCAATATGTTTTTATTTGAAAAAGCATTCTGAATTGTTTCCTTTTACTTCAGGATGTGAACTAATAGGATGAGACGATGATCCAAAAGTTATTCTCAATTAATTGACATTCAATCGTGTTTAAAATATGTGTCAGTAAAACGCGACTAATTAGTGTCGTTTATAAAGTTGAGAACCAGTCAACCACTATACAGTTCTCTTGTTACGCTGTGTTGCTACAATAAGTTAGATATGATAAATTTTGTTGGATAGAGTCAACGCTGAGCGGAAATAATTAACAATATCAAAATAGCGATGAGCACTTTATAAAGAGCTATATCGAGAATGCTAACAAGCGACTTGAATTAAATCGAATTTTGGAATATAAGCGAACTAGAAATTGCATGAAAGGGTTCAATGTTCAGATCATGTTTATTGAAACAGTTTAATCAAAATCCAATCCGAAAGTTTCTGACATGAATGAAAGAGAGCTGATGGCCCTTAAAAGTTGATTTCTTTCTCTCAATTTATTTTTTGACCCATCTAATATAGCCCAGTGCTTGGATGTCACTTTTCAGTATCAGCTGATCTAAAATGAAAGTTCGTTCTTTTACTTCTTTATATTTTCCTTTTTAGTTTTGTTAATCCTTTTATATTAATTTTTCGTTATCAGAAGAATTTTAGAGTCACTTAAAGTTGTTTGTATATTTCGAGTAATTCCAAAATTGCTCTTTATCTTTATCTTTATCTTTGCTATCCAGAGCTTGAGTTAATTGTAATTAGAAGACGTACGTTAACCGATTTTCAGAAGAATGTTCTCCATCAGACGTTCTAATTGTGAAAGATGTCCCTTATGCTTTAATACACGTGTCACGTGTTATTTAGTTGGCAATCGAGTCAATCAGTTGCGTATACGTAGTTTGTCGTCTCAAACTTGCTCAAACTCTAAGAGGCAGAAAGAGCCAACAATCAACAGTCAACGTTTCGTTCGCTTTCTTTTCTTTATATAAAAAAGACAATATTGGTCGCTTGCCAATTTTTCACTTATGATTTTTTAAGGTATTTAGACACCAATAAAACAATCATTGAGTCTTGAAGAATCGTTTCACACAAACAAGATTTTATTATATGGAAAACTTTCTTAATTTTATCCGTCAGTTGGATATTATTGCTTTTGTTTTCTCAGAATTATTCGGATAATTAAATTCTCGTTTATCGTAAAGCTCATGTTTTTCAAAGTGAACTCGGGCATTGTTTTTATCATGTGCACACAATACCTGTGAAAGGCAGTATGAAAGAAAAAAATTGCAATAACAAAAACTGTCTTTATGAACATTGGAACTGCTAAGAATGGAACAGAGAGGTTAATGCTAAATGCAATCGACGTAACAGTAATGCTTATTTTCACATTAGAGTAGCTCGGTTAATTAACCCAATTTACGCACGTTCAACGATACGTATAATATGAATATGCATTTACACGTGATACAATGACGAAAGCCAAATGTCTATAAAAACTTGAAAGCTTGCTTCAGCACTAGATCATTCAAAATTTTTGCTACCTCACTCTTTTCGTTACAAACAAGTAACTAGAGTTGGTTTTTATATTTAAATTTGTGTAAGATTCTTGTTTAAGTTTTTCAGTTTGTATTTATGCTTTTATTAATTTTAATAGCTGTTATTTATTTTTGAACATGTTTTTTTTTTAATTGTAAGCATTTTTCAGATATTGATTGGACTGTTAGAGAGCCTATTGTTTGCAAAGAGTGAATGAGGGAGAGAATTCGCCCTCTGGATAGTGGTTTTTGTCTTGCGAGAAATTGAAATTAAAACGACAGCAGCATTCAGGGATTGGAAAACTTTTTTTTTTAATTCTTCACGAATCAGCGGTTTCACCGAAATGCTTATTCATATGAATCAAAGCTCTATATTCTATAACTGTTAATGATCGATTCTTCAATACTCGTCTTGTAATTTATGGCATTTTTCTTGCTGTTTTCCCCGTATAAATTTTTCTCTCTAGATCTTCAACTTCTTTCACTGATTACTCTCCTGTAAAAAACTTCTAAGAATGAAACAGGTTAATCTGATTTAATAACTCTGAAACCGAAAGCTCTTTTTCTTCCTCCGAAGCGAAGAATATGTTCTCAATTCCACTCTCCATAATTTCACTTCTTGGATCTTTGATTTCTTGGTAGCATATAAATCAACTTTAGGAATTTCTTCGTCTTCGACCTTCTCATTTGGATCGGTTGTGCTAAATGTTTGGATTTTATGCGCCGACGGTTAGTCTTGAGTGTAGACTGATCTTGTTATCTCTTTTAATATAGTCAGTGAATTCCGTGCAAGCAATATGAAATCCATCCTTTCTGATTAATTCATAGCAACCGATAATTCCATTGACGATTCCACGTAGCGTATAATCTCGTAGTCTTAAAATTGCGGTGATAATCTTCATGTTTTTCTTATTCAGAGACATAATGAGTGCAGTGAATAAGAATGGCAATACCGAAATCAGTGCGTTATCATTTACTCTTAAAGCAGTTTATGAAATATTAAGAGAGTAACTAGGCAGATCTCGCGAAGTCAAAATATTCTGAATGGATCAATTTCTTTTTCTAGAAAAATTTCAATTGATGCTCTGTTCATGGAGCTCTGCAATATTTATCCATTATGCCATTCAAGAATAACTTATTGAACGACTATTCAGTTAAAATCGAGTCTGTGAGAATCTGTCAACTGGATATATTTCAAAACACCATTATCTTTCGTATGAATTCTTTATCGAATTTCCCAATAGTTTACCCAGTAGGATTTATTGCATTCAGTTGCAAGAAACATGATTACTCATTCTGTTTAATTTTAAAAAAACTCGAAGGCTCTAGGTGACCTAACGAACGAAACAATTGATCAAATTGAAATTGATCGTATAAAAAGATTGGATAGAAAGTAAAGATTGTTTGTTAATTACCTTTTTAGAGAACTTGGCAATTTTTGTAAGGATTTTGTTTATATGTCATCGTGATAATGCAGAATGTAATTGGTGCAATAGGTTTATGACGAAATGGCGTCAGGGCTTATCTATTCTGTTCTATCGGCTGCAAGAGTCTAACAAAACTCGGTCGTACCTACTGGGTAAGAGTGAGACTTATTTTCACAACCAGCGATTGGTATTCTTGGTGTCACTGTCAAGGGCGATTACGATACAATTGTTCCTTGCACACGATATGAAAGTCTATCAATTTCTCTCAGAAATAATGCCATAAATTCAGGCCCCTCGGGGCTCGATGTGAAAGTGAATGACTGCAAGTGATGCAAGTGCATTATTGTAATAATAATAATAGAATTGTTGTAGTAATCGTAAGGCATCTGCCGAGCACTCTAGTCGTCAGAAAGGCGGTATTTGTGTCGCGGATAAGCTGCTTCGCTAATGACGTCAAACGAAAGCTTCTTCTTGCGCATTTCCTTCAGCGAGAAAATTCAATGGGAATAAATGTTTGTCCTTTCCCTTCAGAGGGTGCAAAAATAGTATGTTTCATTTCCTTCAAGTTCCGTTTTCCGTTTGGCGACGAGGATAGAGAATACTTAGTTATTTTGTTTTGAAAAATTTCTTCTCTTAGCATATATTTTTCCTAATATTTTGTAAATTTAGTATTATTCTGTCTGAAGAAATAACATCTGTAGGAACAAATCTTTATTGATATTTGCTTATCAGATTTTATTGATTCAAGAATACTTGTTAAACATCTGCTGATTCAAAGCAATATTTTTGTTGATATAGTTGGTTGATAATTTGTGAAGATTAAATTGTGTGGAAAGCCTGAAGTAATATGGATGAAATCGCATTGTGTGGACGCGTTTGAGTTTAGAGTAGCACAAATGTGCAATAATATTCAGTTCGATAAACTATATAAAAAACGACACGTGTAACACTGAAAATTGGTAATTTTTTATATTGGAATTTAAGTAATAGTTTCCGAGACTGAAGCTGTACTTTTGATAGTATTTTTATTTTAATTATAGCTTGCTGACTCTTTTTTGTCGACGATATTTACTGAGACTAACTGAGCGTAATTCAAGTGAAAAATTTTACAGGTGTATATCTTATTAAATTGTTATTCAGCAAAATTAATACTCAGAATAATTAACACAAGCAGAGAAGTTATGTGCTGTATAGATTCCTCAATCGGTAAATGGTTGGGTGGGAGTTGAGAAAAGTTTTACGCCAAAATGGTTTGCTTCTGACGTCAGAGAAAGCAGTCGAGCCAACAGAGGGTCTTTAAGGGCGTGAGTTGTAGCAAGTTTTTTTCAAACTGACTTTTCAAATTCAAACCCTCGATTGCTTATCACATGTATAAGTTTAACAGCCACTGGATAAAGCTCTTGAAGTTTTTCAAACGTTTCTACTGACGTAAACTTTCACAATTCGATTGCTTTTCCCCCTAAGAATCTCGTTAATCCATCCTGTAATTATGTAATTAGTTGATTATGTTACCGTATATTTTATTGATCGTACGACGTTTCGTTTGTGAGAGAAAGCAGTATTGAGTGCGAATTCTGTTTATCGTAAGCAGTATTGAGTGTATCATAGAAGATTTATAATTATTTATTTCGACTTTTAGAGTCAAGAATGAAGTAATAAGCTCAACAAATTGTTTTTATTCTACTTTCACTCTTGACTTTAGAGTTCAATTTATCGCAATGTATAATTTTTTATACAAGCTGCCATAAATCAGTTGAATCTCTGAAATAGGGTCTTAGGTTCGAAGTTTTGATTAAAACTCAAAATTGTCGAAATAAAAATTGTTTTATTGAATAGTTGTTGTAGCTTCACTTGATTCCGGTATTTTATATGTTTGAATCATTGTTGGTAAAATCATTGTTTTCAAAAGATCTTGATAAAGTTTGATATTTTGAGTTTGAATCGAAGTACTTGAATTGTGTACATATTCTTTAGAAGTTTGGATCAAGTAATGTCATGTTAGAATGCGATTTTTTTCTCTTGACAATACTCGGATGAGCAAGAGTCGTTTGTTTGTAGGTTGGGCGACGTTTCACAGATTTATGTTGATTTGCAACTTCAAAGCTATTTAAGATTCAAAACATTTGTAAACGCACGAAAAAGATTGATTTGCAAAATGGGAAGTTTATTGCATCAACTCAGTGAAAGTTATTTCAAATGCGATCATAAATTTCTTAATTTTATTATTGCTGTATTTCCGAATGTAATTTCTTCCTGATCTTTAATCTTAGATTCATTAGATCACTAAATTAGACCAAAATCAGAAGCTTGCAAACTATTGATTGCGACAAATGTCTAAGTTTTGAAAATCCAATTTTTAGTAATTTAGAGTGGATTCTAAGAAAGAGAACTGTATTTTGCTTTACGTAAAAAAAAAACTAAAAAAATTATGATGACTGGTTGCAAAGTTAGGACATAGAAATTAAGCTGCTGGAAGGTTGCCCATTCAAAAGCGTCATCCGCGTGACCATTATATTGACGTTTAAATAAACTCATCTGTGTTATCGGGTCGTCATTTTGAAGCGAGCCTAAGTCTTTTGCGTGAAATTTGTGTACATGTGTACTGTGTACACTTGAAAGATAGAAATTGAATCTCTGCGTCTCAAATGGCAAAGGAAAGCTACAATTTGAATAGAAAATTTTCTGGGATTGAATTCATCTCTGAAGTTGTAGTATTTGAGAATTAAAGATGTTTTTAAATGTTGAGAATTTTATTTAGATTGAAAGAGCTTGTCAATGAAAAATATTAAGACTACATTTACACTTCTGAAGTGGGTGAATTCAATCTGCAGTATTTCCAGGGTCTTTATCTGTTTGCGTAAATTATTGCTGCAGTGCAGACTCGTAAATTTGTTTCATGAATTTCGAGAAGTTTCGATCCTCACGATGAGGAAGCAGCGCCATTATCGCGTCAAACTTGTTGCGGGTTGAGTAGGTGTTCATGAGATAGGCAAGTTTGCAATGGAGCGTTGTAAGGGAGAGGTTTTCACTTTGTGATTACGTTTATAAATCGTAGCTCACAAAATTCGCTATTGTGCAGAACCTAGCTGTACCACGAAATTGTATTATTTTACCTAGTACGTGTTGCTTATGATTTATGAATTTACCAATCTCATTTTTTGTAAATATTGATTTAAATAAATCCTATTGTAAAAATTGTATTATTTAATCGTTGTTCTGTTATTTATTCACTACTCTATTTCAGTTAATTTTCTTTTACACATAACTCCTTTCCTCGTTGATTTCTCTTGCGCACATGCACATTGCACACTGATTAGATTATGTTGTAGTCGTTTATCAAATTCTTGGGAATTTGATTACTTACATTGTACTTTACTTTACGCTCCTACAAAAATTGCAACAGAATCAGTGATAAAACAAATATATATTAAGAATATCTTTATTTTGTTATTTATGTTTAAAAAGGGAATTGCTGAGAGTTAATTTTCTTATTTGATATTCATTAATTAAAAGTGAAGAATCTATAGACCTACGTAAAATCAGAATAAAATGATTATGCAAATGAAGGAATCATTAATGTTCTCTTAAACGTGAATAATTGGGTCAGAATCTGCAGAACTCAAGTCCTCAAGAAGTTTAGGTCACATATTCTTATTCTCAGTAATTTGTACTGGCGACTTTAATGAAAAGGAATTTTTATTCAAAAAACAAGTTTTATTTCTTAAAGATCAGATTTTGTTAAACAAGTTTGTGCTGTTCATTCATTACATCCAATTAAATACGCTGATATATCTAATATTCTGAATCGATCATTTATTTCTAAAGCTATTATTTTATAATATGGAATTATGCTTTAACAATAGTTACATGTTCGCAAAAAGTCAGTAGGTTAGTGGAAATAACGGTTCTTATTATAACAAAAAATTTGCAGGAAGTGAATGTTCAAGTTTAATGGTTACGTAACTTGAATGCACTCTGAAAAGCAGTTTCCTTTTGAGAATAATTTAGAAAAATATAACTTCGTCCAATATTTATTTATAAGGCTTTTATGTAAGAAATACTTCTTATTTTATAATAATTCATTTTGCGAAATAAACCTATTCATAAAGCAAATTTCTTTCCATACGGCATGATAAAGGTGATTCATAACTTTTATGACTTTGATCAGCATTTATGGAGGTAACAACAGACAAGCAAATAGCTGTGGAAAAATTCGAATACAGAGAAAGAGGGAGAAACTTTGGATTTTTCCTGTTATAATATCGTATAATTTTTCATGGGGATTAGAGGATTTGTCAGCCATATGATGGAGCGGTGGAACTTCTAGCAGGGAAAGAGCAGAGGGTTGTATCAAAAGTGCCCAAGGGGATTAATATTTTTAGGACGATAACAATGAAAACAGAAGAGATAACTTTTTGCCGATAACATAAAGTGACATTATTTACAACTGGCATGCACGCAAAATACTAATATTGCCAAATAAGTTCTTCATTCAATTTGAGTATATTGTATTTTTGGAACATGTGATGAATTCTTTCTCAATATTGTAGTTTACGTGATAATATTTTACGTAGTGAATATGAGATATGATTGTGTAAATAATAACACTTGAGAGTTACATCTTAACTGGCATGTCATAATTTCACGATACTGGAATTTAACTCATGACAATTCAGTTTCATTTCACCTAAGGAGATAGAAACAGAACTGTTTGGTCAAAACATTACATGAGTCACTTCTTAAAACGTCTCAAATATATTTGACATTATTCGTAGTACTTCTTTCTTAATTTTCGAATTGTAATCGACTAATAGGAATATGAATTAATGAAAATAGCGATTTAGAACGAGTTCAGCTTTCGCGACCAGTCTACGAGTATATAATTTGAAGTTGAGACAATCTATGTACCTTTCAACTGTAAGTTAGGCTATTATTATAATAATCAATATTCATCGAGTATTTCGTTATTTTTCTTCAATGAATAGTTATTACTTGTAAATGTAATCTTCCTGAACGTGCTATCATGAATTTTTAAGAACTCACATAATTCGATACAGGCATATAATCGGATTAGCCTATATTGTTGATGTAATACCTTCTACTGGAAATGCATTACGTATTCAAGCTGAAAATTTTATTTCAGACAAATCTTCACATTCATAACGTTGCTTTATGTATACAAAACATGTTCATTATTCTCTTCGAGACGTGAGAATAATATTTGCTCGTAAACTTCAAATCTCCATTACCTTAATTATTATAATTCATTTATTAAGAGCCTTTTAGATGGTAACTTTCCTTTGTGTATTTAACAATAAATATTCTATCAACTTTTATTAGTTCTTATCGATGTGATCTAAAATGTTAACATATATCGTACGGAGAAACAGTAGTTGTGAGTTTTGCAATACATAACGTGTGCGATAACGTAATCCCATATTTGTTCATATATGCGGGCTTATTAATAGCTTTTACAGAACGAGAGGTGAGTTTTGTACACGTTTCAGTGTCCTTTGTTTTGCATCACATCTCAAACAACTTCTCTGCTTATATACTCGCATAAATTGCAATTTTGTATTCGCTTATTCCCATTTCAATTAGGCCAGTCTTTATTCGGCGTTGAATAACTGGTCAAAGGGTAGAATGCAGCTTTTTGTTAATCGAATTGAACGCTCATTTGTCTCAATTAAATATCACAAGAATACAAATATTCTTTGTTTCACATGACTGCTTGGATGCTCTTCATTTTCTGTATTTAAACAGATCTAAATATTATCTCAGAAGTCGAAAACAATTTTACGAAAATGAGTTTTTAGTGCCAAGCATTTCGGCATCAAGTCAGCGTTATCGATCAGAATTTCTCAATTGTCAGTAATTATGAAACGTTTCTATTTTAGAATGCCGATGACGCTAAATTTTTAATTCAATTGAGGCTTCAGTAATTTGGAAGACAGGATTATTTAGGAGAATCGATAGCAGATTTTTGTAGCATGACCTTTCTCCTTGATCGGACATTGTTAGCATGTGCAATCAGCGTAAACTTTTTCGTCTGTCTCTCGCATTTAAATTATTAAATTTTAACAATCTACTACAATTAATGCTTTATGTTTTATTCTATTTAATATGAATGATAGCATTTCTATCTTTCATAACTGTATTATCTGATATTAAATCAATCTTTCTATTCCGAGACTAAACGCGCGCGTGTTTCGTTTTTAGACACTGAAATTATAATTCAAATTCGCGCGTCAAATGAAATTTATTAACCAATAAGGTTAGCGCACTACGCATGAAATTAGCTTTAAGGATCGTGAAGTTAGCTGAAATCCTGTCCTTTTTAGAATAGGACTAGGACAGTCTATACAATTATAAATGTAGTTACAACTAATTCAATCGATAAAAACTTAAATAAAGTAAAATATAATTAAATTAAATTAACGTAAATCCAGGGGTCGATAGTGAACATAAGTTAAATATCTTTCTGATTGGACAATATTAGATTTAATTCATATTCATTAAAAAAACTAAGAGGAATTTTCCAAAAAATGTGATCAATACCCGAGCTTTGAAAATACATACGTATAGACTTGGCATTCAGAGAACAAAAACACGTTTAAAGATTTGGAGATTTGCAAGAAATAGAGTGAATGAAATTTCTTCTCTTTTTGATAAAATCCATAAATTACTCGTAAATCTCTTTCGGATGACGCTTAGTTTAATCGCTTATTGTTAGTTCAACTTCTGTTCTGTGTAATAAACGATAAGAATTATGGCGATTGCACGAGATCTAGTTATTATAACTTTAATCATTTTTAATTATGTTTCTTTGACTCAACGATAATATCGCTCGATCAAGTGCTTATACTAGTATTTGTTCTGTTTTCAACCTAAGTGGGTGTAAATTGCTAAAGAAAAATACCAATTTTTGGATTAAATATTTGACAATTTTTAAATTTTACTGTATGTCACACTATCCGTCTATTCTCTCTATTGTTGACAACAATGGACACAAAAATAAATTACCGCCGCGAGAGCAATTATATCGTTGCGCTAAAGTGACGGGTTTCTTGAATTGACACACGAATGCGATAAAAACGAAACAATGTGATTGTGACCCAAGAGTAAATTTCGGTTTTCCTGCGACAAGAGTTATATATATTTATATTTTTTAATGTCCATGCAAAGTGTGAGTGACGGCGTAAAATGGTTGGAATATATGCGAAAAGCAATCTTTTTATCCACACAAAAAAGGGCTGGTTCAGAAAATATTTTCCTATTGAAAATATTCTTCCGACTCTGCAATCTGTTTTGTTGACTTAGGAAAATTTTACTGTTAACAATTTTTGAAACGAGAGAAAAAATCCTATTAAATCTGACTTCAAACATTGTTAACATTGTTATAGTCGTGAGAAAAGTTTATTAGTCGTTAAAATGTGTTCGTAAAAATTCTATGAACATAAACGGAGGAAAGTGTTGCTTTTCCAGTTTTCGGTAACAGTTTTATTATTAAATCGATTCAGGTTAATGTACATTGACGATTACTTGAGTTGAAAGAGTTGAGAGTTGAAAGATCATTGACCCAGTGTTAAAAACTCCTAAACGTGTAAAGTGCTTTATTAAAAAAAATGATGTAAGTGCAGAAGAATCAGAGAAAAAGTGAGGGAGAGTACTGTGAGTGTGCGAGAAATCAATGAAGAGGTGAATTTTTATTTAACACTTAACAAAACATGGCTGTAAGCTTATATAGTATTATATAGAAACGGATTTCACTTGAATGTGTTTCATCCGACGATGCGCTATATATATGCATATATATCTACGTCCATCAATTTGCACTATGTTAAACACGAACCCTTACACTATGTGTACAGGTTTCATCAAACGGACCATTGATAACATGAACGTTTATGCTTATTACGATACAGAGCCCAACCCTGGCACTAAAAATCAAAATTTTTGTTTTTGATTAGAAATCCCATGGAGAATAGACACCAGGAGACCAAAGTCCTGTCCATGGACTTCACGAAAAATGAGCATATTTTTTCGCGAAGTA